>JAACJT020023059.1:0-75806 GCA_009936485.2 Gymnarchus niloticus | reverse complement strand
AGATAGAGATGTGCGACTGTGGCTGTTTTGGACTATGGATGGGGGAGGGGAGGGGGGCGGGGGGGGGAGGGGGGGGACAGGAGTGTAATGGATGTAGTAAACAGGTCTTGAGGCCCGTTTCAGAAAGCAGGCTTAACAAATCCTATACTCCAACCTGAATTCCGATTGGAGCGATTCAGGGAGATCCAAGAAATCAACCAATCCTGAAATCTGGCTTTTAGTTTTCTCCAGTCAGAATTCAGGTTTAATTAGAGGACGTGTCCCCGGGAAGAGGAGACTCAGTACTAAACAGATGTCTTCTAAAATTTTAATAGGTTGTTTAGAATTGCTGTCGCACCGTCCAGCCGCACATTGTACTTTCGTGTTCCACTCACAGATTTGTGGAATCGCTGTTTTTAATATACCTGTTCAGTATACCTCTTTAATATACCTCCTTAATAACCCTGTTTCTATACTAAACTTATTTGCTGATTTTTTATGTTTCATGTGGTTGCATGCCAGGATTTTCATTGTCACTTGGTCGTATCAGTCCACATTGTTTACAGTATGGAACTTGCTCCAGAAAGTACCCACACAATGCCACAAATCAGCGTCATGAATAGTCACTCACTTATGTATTTTTCAACAATCTGGAGGTTCTGGCTGCAGCAACGAAGGAATTGCAAGGGTCCAAATCAAAAGCAATAACCCCAGGCTGCCAGGGTGATGTTATTAAGTGAGTTGAAGATTGAAAAAATGAAATAGAAGCTGAGATTGGGTACTGTCAACAACTGCTGCAATCCAAAATGTTGGTGAAGTCTTTTTATATCCTTTGGCTATGGCTGATTAGTTGCATGCAAGAGTTCCAGGAACTTCCACTGCAAGACTTTTTACTAATAATGTGTGTTTTAAATCCATAATGTAACCATAAGTCATAAAAGGCCACGAAATAAAGCAAATAATTATCAAATTAAAGATTAGTTCCACAAGTAGAAGTATCCATTATAATAGGCTCATGTCATAAACATACGTAGCTGAGAAGTTGATGGTCAGCATAAAACTATGGCCATAAATGTAAAACCCCCTAAGGCACTTTAGTTGGCCACCCAGAGCCTGGTGCGGAGTGGAAAGAGGCCAGCAACACTGAAAAGCTACCTGGGGCTATTATCCTGGCTCTGAGTGGGTGGATTATATTAACAGGCTGACTGAACCCTAAGCAATGGTATTTGCATATCATGCATTTTAATTCCATTATAAGGTATTTTTTTTACGACTTGTGTAAAAAGTGTAAAATCACAAATTTTGCAATTTAACAAAACTGATAATACAGGTATAATATTCCTTTTTATTTTTTTGTTAAACATCGTTATGACGTTTGTTGTGGTCTGTGGTAACTGCTTGGCAGGCTCTGTCCTTGTAAGTGTGAGTAAGCCGGGTGGCTGAGGTATGATTTTTGTGTGCATTTTCCAGGAGGTGCTGCTCAAAAGGGCGGCAGACCTGGTGGAAGCTCTGTATGGGATGCCACACAACAATCAGGTTTGACTGCCACACACGGCTCACTTTACATTCAGAACACACCGGCAAGGGAAGGCATGGTAAAAATAATGGGGGAGGGGGTTAGAATTTGTGATCATGAATGGTATCACATTATAGCATCATGTCACGTTGTCAACAACTCTAAATACACAGTAATAAATTCAATAGATGTAGTTGATTTCAGATAGCGTCTACTTGGCTTAACCTACAATGGAGGTTAACGGTGTTAAAACTTGGATACACATCCTAATTTTTTGTTTATTATACTCCAAGTGATTGCTGCAAATTGTTGTTTTTTTTTATTTTCTAATTTTTATACCCTCTATCTCCCAGCAGGAGGTCATTCTGAAGCGGGCAGCTGATCTGACTGAGGCTCTCTACACTGCCCCTCGTAGCCACGCCCAGCTGCCCTCTTTGCCCGCCGCCCACTCGGCCATGATGGGAGTCAACTCCTTCAGTAGCCAGTTGGCGGTCAACATTTCTGAGGTGTCCCCTAGTGACCAGGGTGAGTCAGCGTGTCGCTATAGGCCGGTCACTGGCTTGAGTATTTAGCACAGACGTTCGGATGTTGACTGATCTGTTTCAGGTTCGAATGGGTGCCAGAAGGTTACTTTCTTTTAGTCCTTGAGATTCGTTGGGTGCGTTATACCGCACGTAGTTTAAATAGCTGACATGTTTATTACAATATACGCCCATTCAAGTCACTGTATGTTTTCCTGTAACATTTCACGTTAAGTGCCTTCCAGCAAGGGCACTTCTGCTGGTTTTGAAATGGCAACATTTGGATTATGACTTTTGAAACACAATGTGAGTCGCTGTCCCCTGCTGTTGACTGCTGGGTGTAGACAAACAGCATGCTGATTTGATACGTGGAGCTGACGTATTGAGGAGCAAGAGAAAGAAAGAAAAAGAACGAAAGGAAGAAAGGAAGAAAGAACAAGCAAACACAGAAATGAATGAATAAATGAATGGATCAATGAACGAACATTAGTTTTATTGCTGTAAAGCTGATACCGGAACTGGGATTTATGACACAATAGGCTTACGATACAACTGGTTTTTTGTCAAACAAGGGTGTCAGATAAGTAAATGTGAAGTAAATTATACATTTTTATTAGGTTAAACATGATGTTTATAGTATACCGTATTTTGTGAATGCATTACAAATAGGCATTCGTCCATGAGGATCCTGTGCTTTCAGTTCTTCCTCTAGCAGAGTGTTTGTCTTGGTTCTGCTAGGGTTGTCAATAGAACAGCATTCAATTTCAAATCGCATGAGAAACACAGTAAATGCTGAGGGGGCAGCAGGTCAATGTTTATCCACAGCTGACAGGACAGACAGCCAGGAGGCCAGTGACGAGAAGCGGAAAAGTGACTCGATTCACTGCCAAGTGACCACACACAAACTCCCTCCCACCGACCCTATGGAGCTGAGTACCGAACAGCCATCTCACTTTGGCTGCATTCCCCAGTGTCTGTTTTTACAGCTCTCGATAATAAGGAAGATCACTCTCCAGAGTCTTCTGAGATGTCGGAATATGCTGAAAAAGTCACAGCATAAAACTCAACCACTGTCAAAGGCAATGCTTTCTCGCTATCGTGACTATGAAGCGGCGTGCTGACCCAAGGAGCACGTCATAGCGGGGAATCTTTGGGGACGTGTCCCACATCAGCACTGGCCCACATCAGTAATATCTATTCTTCAACTCACACTCTTACCTTGCACTCACTTTGTACATGTCATCCTTCAGCAGTCAGGTAATAAGAGGTTGATGTATGACCAGAGGGTATGAAGCAACGTTCAAACAACACAGGTAGACTGAATCACGGTACCAGTGTGCAGCTCTCACAATAGCACATCGAAGGTGTCAGGAGAAAATTAACATTGCAAAACACTTTAATATCTGATGACACCTGAGATTTCCAGTAAATAACCTAATCCTCAATTCCAAGAATTCTCATGGCTGTAAGTCAGGCTCAACACATCATGTAGGACAGCAAAGTCTTCAATATGAATAACTTGTGTAAATATCCAAACAAAAACCTTATGTTCATCTTGGCATCAGAGTTGTGGAGTTGGTGAGGATGATACTTTTGAACTGTAATATAACCAACTTCTGCAGGGTGCAATAAATTAATTTCAGACTTTTGAAGGAAGCACAAGCTGTTCTCCACCACATCCCAAAGAACTGTGTGGTGGCCGATTCATGTGTGAAAATGGTTGCCTGATCTTAACCCCATTAAAAGTCTTTGGAATGTGGTAGAGAAGACTTCACACAGTGGTTCGACTCTCCTGTCATCAATTCGAGATCTTAGTGAAAAATCAATGCAAATCTGGATGAAAATAAATGCTGAGACGTTGCACAAGCCCATTGAAACAATGCCACAATAAATGCCCCCCGTAATCAGATCTAAAGGTGGTAAAACTGTGGCCAGGCAGTGTGTATTTGTCATTACACAATGTCTACAGCATCAGACCGTTCTCAATCTTTTCTCCACCTGTCCAGGTTACTCTCGTAACTCCAACAGCGTTTCCCCACGTGGCTATGTACCCAGCTCCACCCCTCAGCAGTCTGCGTACAGCACCATCACCTCCACCATGAATGGCTACAGTACCCCTGGCATGCCCAACCTTGGAGTGCCAGGCTCACCCAGCTTTCTAAACGGCTCAACTGCAGGTTCCCCCTATGCAAGTAAGCTAGCTGGGTGTGCAAGAACATCTGTTTTGTTTTGATAGAGCTTCTGAATGTCGTGCTAATTCTGAGCTGACTGTTTCCTTCTGCCAGTACTACAGATTTCTCATTCAAAGTTAACCTGGTATTGTAGCAGCTAAGATTAAACAAGGCACTAAACTCTGTAATCTACAACCCGCAGTTCTAACACAGAACCACCGTAAGACTCAATAGAAACTGACAGTAAATCCACGGCCATTTTTTTTTTTTTCAGTGAGTCTATTTTTAATAATTTGCTATTCATCCCAATGCTATATTTCCTTCTTATACCTTCCCTGCAACTGAATTCGCAGTCTTCATCATTTAACATTTGGTTTTAATAATTTAAGTACAATTTTATATCCAAATTTGATGGTCTAAATTGTTGTGCTGAAGGTAAAACCTGATGAATAAAATGTAGTACTCAGTTTAATTTGATATTTATCAAAAACATTAATAATACCTTCTAAAATAGCAGAATTAAAACAATTTTTAAATAACAATTTGGGACATGCTTTATATTTACCAGTTACCAGTTAGAATAATAACATATTACCCTATCTCAGGGATTTTTCACTTCATAATGTGAACCAGTGTAACTGGTTTAGAACAATCTTTACAGGTTAGACTGGGAATGGGGCCCACGCATCCATTATAAGCATTAAATAAAATTAGTGTTTCAGAACAATAACTAAACAAGAACAATAATAATAATAATCATGATGATGATGATGATGATGTTATTATACTTATTGTTATCAGAACAGGTGTGGTATCAGATTATGGATCAACTCTGGACAGTACAGAACAGTAACATTTTGCCATAAAGGACCAGCCGACCCCTGATGCATGCCTACTGTGTCTTCAGTCCATCTCATGTCTGTCTGTCTGTCTGTCTCTGTCTGTTGCAGTCATCTCCTCCAGCCCTCCATTGGGGGCACCCTCCATCACTCTGTCCTCCAGCGCTAACTGCTCCACCTCCACCTCTGCCGACCATGCTGGCATGTACTCATTCTCTCCTGTCAATATGATCTCTGCAGTCAAACAGAAGAGCGCCTTCGCCCCTGTCTTGCGGCCATCAAACTCCCCACCCCCCACCTGCACCAATACCAATGGGAGCAGCCTGCAGGGTGAGCAACCCACCCCTCTCCTGCCTCTAGTTCCCCCCCACTGATGGGTACTGGTAGATAAAGGCAGTGGAAAATATATATATATAAGATCAGTTGAATCTATGTTTGTATGCTCAGACTGTACAGAGCATAGGATGTAGTATACACCCCAAGTCAGACCATGATAGTCTCATGACACAAGTATGTTCAGAGTTGATCCATACCTCTCAACAATAAGTATTATAACAATGAGTAGGGTGGGATTCTTCATATCTAATTATGTTTGCTTATCATAGAGACTCTAGTCCAAAAAAATTGAGATTTGGCTTTAAAAGGCTGTAGAGCAGTAATACAGACACTGTCTAAGAGGAACTGAAGCGGTAATCTGAAATTTATACTCAGATTGAACAACCCGTACTCCCTGCCTCCTTTTAAATATGATATAAATTCAAACAATCTGTCTCGACAGAAAATATTTCAAAATATTTTATTTAAAAATTGGAATACCAAAATCAATGTTTGTTGCATCCCATAATAAAATGACTGGGCTATTTGGCAATAATTGATTTGCTTGATTTTTTTTGTACTCATTATTATAATACTTATATAATTATGTACTTATAATAATATCTGTGGTGTTGTGGCAGAGAGCTGACTTCTTTGAATGTTCTTTAGACAAGCATTCTAATACATTAATGTTCCTGAAAGTTCTCTAAAGAACTTGCCAAAGAATCTCAGCCTATGAGGCATTGATAAGTTTCCAAGGACATTTACCTAGAACAAACACATTATTCTTCACCAGAACCATCTGCAAGATCATTTCTCATCTTGGAGTTTTCCAACAGCAGTTCATAAGTCTTCAGGTATTTTGTGCTGATTTTGAAAGTGCCTGCAGGTCGAGAAGTAACAGTGTACGCAATTAACAGACAAGTTTAATTTTCAAACGTTGAGGGATCTTAAAACTTCTGCAAACGTCGTCATTTTATGAATGAATGAATGAATGAATGAATGAATGAACGAATGAATGATTGTGATAAAACTTAGTATCCTGCTACATGTCGGTCTTGTCTTTTCAGCAATGGCTGGTTTGATAGTCCCCCCGATGTGAGGAGTGATCGCCTCACTGGCTGGACTTCACCTACACTGCTTCCTGATCTTCCAGATAGCATCTCTCTTGTTTGCACTGTAAATCAGAAGAGCACGTGCAAACAGAGAGATTGTCTCAGTGCTTCCCCCGGATTGTCACATATTCTTATTGTCATAATGGTATCATCCTGTACTCTCCAGTGTTCCTGAACTCATGATCGCATTAAAATCATGAAAAAAACTCAGTCACCTATGTAGCTCCATCAGTGGCACTTCGGATTCTTTGCATTAAGGTACTAAGATACATACGTACATTCAAGGCTGATGGGAAACTTATGATGAAAACAGAATTTCACTGTTTTTCAATGCAATGAAAAACATTGTAAATGATTCCAAATGGAGTTATTCACATAACATTGCATTATTATTATTATTATTTTTATTATTATTAATGCACAGGACTTGGAATTGCAGGATATCACTAAAAATAAAACAAAAAAATAGCTGAACATTGAATTGCTTATTCAGGGATCTGTATATTTATCAAACAGAATGTGTTTTCCAGCCAGTTCTGGTACATGTTTTACATAATTTCTGAGTACTCCTATAAATCCTAAAATTCAGTTAGCATATCCCCTAAACTCCCCTAAATTTTACGGTTTACAGTAATCGTCTGTACAGACATAGTGTTGTTATTAGATTAGGAAAAACTTGTTTTTACTACAACAAGATTTAAGTTAACAATTGTTAATATTCAAAAACCTTAATTCCAGTTGAATAATACATGCAGAACTGTGAAATGTTATGTTTAACAAATAACAAATTATTAGGTAACTGTAAATATATTTTAAGATATGACTGTCAAATATGTCATGCTGAATATACATATGCTGTAGTGTCACCCCCATATTCTTAGAATTCCATAAATTTGTACCTATTGTAAATTTACAGGCATCTAATGCACACCTGAAATACACATATGAATTAATATATTTTCAGATTAAGGTTGTAATGTTGCTTAAGAATGTGCTTATGAAAATTCAGTTTTCTCATTTATTTGGAATGTAAATGATTTGCCTTTTTAAGCCAATAGAAGGACTAAAGTTTTTAATTGAAAAGAAAAAAAAAAAATCTATATATTCAAAGATTTGACCATCTCTAGATTAAAATGAGAAATCATGATCTTTTATGAATATTTAGATACAGTTTTTAGATAAGGTTTTCACTGTGCAAAATATGCACATTCTTGCTATGCTTTATTGTTTTTTGGGCATGAATATTAAAGTATGAAGAGTGGACCGGAATCCTTTTTAGAATGTGCAGAATGGAAACAGAAGATGTGCTTTGTACAGAAACAGAAAAAAAGACAAATACAGAATGTAAAAAGGTCTCTATTTTAAAACTTTGACATATTTTGTTCTCTTTTAATAAGGCATGTTTTTTATTATTATTATTATTATTATTATTATTATTATTTTTTATGTGTTTCATCCCAGAAAATGCACTTTTTAATTTGTGCTCCATTTGTGCTTTATTTGTGACATTTAATTTTTTTTTTTTATTTTTAAAAAGTGAATAAATGTATTTATGGGCACCAAGGCATTGTTACCTTAATTCTTTAGTTAAGTGATCAAAGCTCCTGTTTCCCTGGGGTTTTGCCGTTGTGCCCATTGCCTTATTAGCTGATGAGATGCACAGCACAACATCCCATGAAGAAGAACCAGATCCAAGCTGTCACTGCGTGCTATTGCACCTGACATCATGCAATACGCGGTGCTACACGAAATGCCAGGGATGTGGGAAGCATCTGAGAGGCCGAGGGCATGGCCAGGTTCCACAAGCGTGACGTTCGCCATTCGGTCACGGCTCGTTCTTTAGCTTTTCACATGAAAAGATCGAGTGCAATCCCACATACATTTGAGGGATATCCGGAACGTAAACATACGTGTATAAATGAAAATATCCATGTAAATGTAAAATGTAAATGTATTAATGGGAGGAGTTGCCGAAAAAGTAGATGGCATTTCGGGAAATGTAATAAACTACCGTAAGACCATGTTCGTTTAGGAGCCATATTAATATACATATCAATACAGGTATCGCTTGAGCTAGAAGCACTTCTCTTTTCAGTAATAGGTCTTTGGTACCTGCAACAGAAAACATGGATGTAAAAATTCAGCTTTATCTGATTTTCATGCCTCTTAAAGAAAATACCAACCTAAAGACATAAAGAAAATAAAGCGTAAATTGCTGTGGGCATTGGTTATGTTCTAATTAGTGTCTAACTAATACATAATATGCAACTTGGCAGAAAAGGTGGTTTCATTAGAACCCATAAACTAAATTATATACATATTATAGTATTAGTTATGCAGATAGGAACAATGTTTTTAAACATTATTAAATGTACACTACATGGAGTCTGTATTATAGATACCAATTAATAACCACAAAAATAATATGCTTTGGAAGAGACATTATTGTAAACATGCTCTAGTTGTATTTAACCAGCTGCAATTTTAGTAACAATAGCCACTTGTTTTAAACTTTATTACTTGAATTTTTCACATGCAGTTAGCAAAGAAAATAATATTGAAAAAAGCTGATTCTCTTAAGTGAAGCTGTATTAATATATTTCAAATAGTTTCTAAATCAAGCCCCAGCTTCATTATAACTAATACCTAAAGAATACTTCAAATCCGCTGGTGAAGTCTTATAAATACATATGTCTACCATTAGACCACACAAATCAAAATGTTTCAAGGTTTACTTGCACCTTTTGTCCCCGATGCATGTAGAAAAATCAACCATTTGTCCTTCAAAGATATCCATAGATCTCCTCTTGTATTACAGCTGTTTGTAATAGTGCATGCTGAATTTTAAGGGCCAAAATTCCACTTTTTCCCCTCTTTTCCTGCATGAATTCAACACTATTTTTTTTTTTCCTGAAAACTTTTTACCAAGCAAACCTGCTAGACAGTAAATTTTGCCCTGAGTGAACTTTGTTTAAAATTTAAAATCAAACTGTATTTCTTAAACCCATACTGAGAACCTTTTTATTTTGTTTGGCTCACAAAAATCAATTCAGTCAGCCATGATTTTACCATTTTGTTACTTTGCTCTTTAACATTCCCTGAGTCTGACCATCTTAATTAAAATCCTTCTACATTAAGTTAGTAATATCAGACCAGCAGTCTGTAATCTTTTTGCTTTTTAGAAAAAAAATTTCACATGCTGTACATTATGTTTATAACAGAGTATTTCTTTTCACGAAAATGACACCATAGATCTAATAATATTATTTGTAGTGGACTGCATGCAAAGGCCCTGCAACCAAAATCGAGATATGCAGTTAGAAGATGGATGGATGGATGGATGGATGGATGGATGGATGGATGGATGGATGGAAAAGGAGTGACACACATGCATTCATTTACGAGTTAACATTTCCACAATATTGCGTTTGTCCAGAAACTGTTTCTTCTGGATGCAACAGTCATATAAGTTTATGCATATAATGACTACCAAGAATTTACCTTTTGGTTGTATTTTTTCCGCAACTTCATTATGAACCTCAAAAGCAATACAAAGCAAAAACCCGGGGCATACAAAATTATTGTAAATCTCTTCATTGTTATAATTCGACTTATTTTGATGATTGTTGATTCATTAATGTTTATTGATTTTAATTCATTTTACATTAGGTTAATGAAAGATTGCAAAACAGCCAAAAAGCAAATCTTGTTGTAGTCAAGTTAATAAATAATTCCGATTTGATTTTGCTTGATTTTTGGTTGAAGATCTATATTATTTTAAAAATGAAACATATTAAATATCACACCCTTAAATATTATATTTGCATAACACTGTATCGTAATGTATTATACTTGCATACAACTCAAACTGCAATAGAATCAGATACATTTTATGAAAGTATCAAATCTGAATTGATCCTTCATAAAGTAAAAATTCAAGATTGTGAATCAGCTTCAAAATGTGTTATCGGGATTAAAACAGGTCGCAGTGTGGACCAGTATCTATGGTCAGCTCTGCAATGGCGTCGATCATCTGAATTCCTGTGCTAAAACATCTGTGTCTAATATTATTGTTCCATAAACCCAAATCAAAGCAAATCCAAAAATCCATTTTTTTGAATGAAGTTTTGGCCATCTAGTTCCCTTTCTCCCATTTCGTTTGTTAGGTTATGTTTTGAAATTTCTTGCAAAGCTTTTCTTCATAAAGTACTGCCTTTCACCAGAATCATGCTCAGAATCATCCCTGGAGGCTTCAAAACTGCAGTTGTATTATTTTTTATGCTTTTGCATTTCACTCAGAAAAGGAGTGCATCTTTATAGGATATACAATGTTGTGTCATGAAATTATATTGATGCATAATGTTTTTTTCTCTCTTTATGAATATAATGGAATATTTAACTTTCCACCTTTTTATATATTATCTTGCTGTAAATAAATGCCTCCCTGTGACCCAATGCTTTTGTACAGGGACAGACTAATAAAGGATACTTTTGGCTTGGAGGTCCTCATTTTAATTCAGGTGTAACATTGTACACTTTTTTGTTTTAACTATTGGTATAAAATTGTGGGTATTTCATAGCAGTTCAAAGGTTGGTGAGTGGCGTCACCCACACCAGATTACACCAATTTAAGATTACAGTTACACTGACGCTATCTGTAGGCCAGCACACCTAAGGCCCAGGAAGGTTCAGGACCCTCTAACCATACTTATTACCCTTGCTATTGGCGAAACTTGTTCAGTTCAAAGCCAAAGGAAATATGCTATCTGTCATGCATTCTGGCACATTTTTTTTATTCAATTTTGGATAACTGAGGACTAACATGGGTTAATCCCAGGAAGGTGCTGCAAAGGTAAGATTGTTTTGTTTTGTTTTTTTTTGCAATGTATCTTGAACATGCCACTGATTACCGTTAGAGTACCAGCTGAATTTCACATGGATGTAGTTTAAAAAATGTATGAACGAATAATGCATCAATTTATTGCTGCCCCTATCTGATTCATGGGTATTGATGTGATGAATGGCTTAGATTTTACACAGCTACACATAGTGGCCACACATTCCAAGGTTTATTAGTGTGTCAAGATACACACAATTACATGACTTATGCTTTAAAATTAAAAACAACTGAATAGCACTTAGATCTTGGCCAGCAGACAATTATCCATAACGTGAATACCACTGTGCAATTGTCATAAGACTTAGGTTTCTTAAATGTACACGTCATTTTCTTTTAACCATCAAAATATTCATTCTGGATACAGTCTCACTGATGGATGGCACTACTGAGCTCCAAACATTGGAGTTAATGCACATCAAACAGAAAAACTGAACTTGGAGTTTCTTATCATTTATTACAGTTTAAGTACTATCATCACCACATACAAAAGAGCAAAAGGTACAGAAATCCAGTAAACTGAAGAAAAATTATTTAGCAAATAATAAATACTGCCTATGTAAGTTAAAACAGGTTTATCTTAGATTCATCAAAAAACCCACCTTTTACAATGATTACAGGTGAGCAAAAATTAGGCATTCTAGAAATTGATATCCTATGATTTTTCTTAAAGTTCACTCCAGCATTGCTGTAGTGCCCACTAATGAGTGGAGATTGCTTGTTCGTCTTGTGGGTTTCCCTTGAGTACTCCATCTTCTTCCTATAGTCCAAAATCATGCATTTAGGCTAATTGGTGTCTCCAAATTGCCCATAGTGAATGATTGTGTATGTATATGTGTCCATTGATGGACTGGCATTCCATCCAGGGTGTAGCCCAGCCTCGTGCCCAGTGATGGACTGGCATCCCATTCAGGGTGTAACCAAGAATTCCACCCTATGCTCCACAATGCTGACCAGGAAAAGTGGTTAGAAGTTGAAAGCTTTATGATTACTATAGGAAATCCTCTTCATGTATGTTTTTGAATGGCGCAATTATTAATTTGCTTGTGCAGAGTGGAGACTCAGAGAACATCCTACTGGTCTTACACTTTTCAATGGTAAAGTGCTTGAACAAGGCAAAATCAGGTAGAGAGCAATACATTCACATATGCAGATAAGAGTCATATCTCACCCAAGAAACAAAGCAAATATTTCCTGTAAAACTCAGCCAGGCAACAATGCTAATCCCAATGGAGGCAGTAAAACCTGCTGCTTTAGAAAGCCTGCCACCAATGCCACCCTGTGGTACTGGAGGGGGTGGCATCTAGCAGTGCTGCCAAGTGAGGTGGTGAGCTCTGCTGTCCATTCAGCACCACCTAAACCTGATTCCCAGATACTACCAGGAAGCACAACTGGCCTGTTTCTATCCTGCACACCTGCAAAGTGTTCACAGGGGTCACACTTCTAATATCTTTAATAGTAAAAAGGCAAGAATCTCATTACACTTGAAAACAGTTGTCCAGAATTGTCTTTTAGTCAAGCTTTCACTGACTCTTCCCTTTAATTAGCATAATTTAGCATAATTTTCTTAAATCAAGATGACAAAGCTCAACTAATGTTGAGTTCATTCTTAATGTTCAATTACATCTTAACTACCTTGAATTTAGTAGCCTACTCTGACTCTGACTCTGTCTTAATCTTAAGAGACAACACCAGCTCAGGAGACCATAAAGTCTCTCTCTGCTAATGACCCAGGCCTATCATGAGTAAGACTACACAAATTTAATGGATTTGTTGTAAAGTGACACTGCAACAGTAATAATCTGTTGCTAAAATGCTAGTGGCTAATGTTAATATAACATTTTTTTTTTTTTCTTTTTCAATGACAAGGTAACTGAGGTTTGATAAGCTTGTTTTAGGTACCAGTGGTAGGTGGTGCTTGTTGTAACAGTTCACGGCATTGAAAATAATAATATTTTTTTATACACATATTTATCATTCTTATAATGGTTTATGAGGTCCATCGGTGATGAGAGAGAGATCGGTCCACAGCTGAGGCTTATTGGCAAATCAAAAAAAATAATGTCCAGGTCCCTGACTGGCCAATGATAAATTTGCAAATTGAATTTAATTTCTAAGGTTAGAAGGTCAAGCTATGAATGAAACATGCCACTAGGAATTGTTCTGAAGGATCTGATTGAACTGACATCACTAATGACACATCATATAGTCTTGGAGATGAATTGTTGAGAAGGAAGGTGCCTAGGACAAAAATAACGTGGCAGCCACAGCTAAGCAATGAGCCTCTCACAGTCAATAACAGAATGGTGTAATGTTCAGAATTTGTCTGCTGCTATCCCAAAAAACAAAAATGTCATGTTGATGAGAATGAAAGATAAAGATGTAGATCTCATCAGCAGAAAGAGCAGAAATCCATAGATTATGATACCATAATATAGTCCCAATTGATGATCCATATAAGATTACAGCAACTCACATCTGCCAGAGCATGACTACCCAATGGCTTCTTGCCCCCTTCTTCAGTATCACGGATGTGAGTGCCTTAATGTCTTCATTTCATTTACTAAAGTCAACAAAGACTGAAATAGTGGAATAAATGAACTGAAGGTGGATTTTCCTGGAGCAGCTAGGCAAAGCTTTGGTGCAATGTCACATTAAGAGAAGGGAGTGCATTCCAACATCATCAGCTGCTGGGTCTGTAATGAAAGATATTCAATCATAACGACCAAGATTCACTCAGCCTGTAGTGTCAGCAAGTGGAAGAAAATACCCAAATCCAGGTCTGTCTTATCAGAAAAGATTCCAATGCCAGAAGGTCAGTATTCACTGTTCTCTTTTTGTTAGGGAGAAGGAAATGTGATTATTAGACCAAAATTGATGATGTGAAATTCCATTTCCATTTTAAATTGAGCAACCCAAGCCAACCCAAAAATAATAAACACTACATTCTTCAAAAATGCATAGTGCAATTCTATGTATAATTGAAACAAGTGGACCTTTCATACAACTGTCAAATAAACAGTCCATCCAACCAAAAGTATATGTTTGCCAGTGAATTTTATGATATATTAGTTGCATTTCATGTTAAAATTAAACTTGCTTTGTTTTTAGGGGTTAAGGACAAGACATTTAAGGACAATTTTGAGTCTGCTATGCAAATATCACAAAGATTTTTAAGGCTGCATTTTAATCACAAGGTTTTTCCTTCCCCGGAGAAGCATAATGGAGCTGTTGAAAGAGCTCTAGCAGAAGAATCTGAGAACATCTTCAGAGGTCTCCAGAACCTCTACATTCTGCTTTTCCCCTTCTGATTTACTTTGCTTTCTGGATCCCCATGTTTCTCCGAGATGATCCCTGAGCAAGATATCTCATATCAAGAAGAAGAAACAGACCAGATTTTGCACCTGTTTCCTCCCCGCATCTGTCTTCATTTTAGTGAGGAAGGCAGGATGTTTGCTTTGGCTGTGACCTGCCTAGTGACTTAATCTATGTTTGCTCTTGTTCAGTGTTTAAACCAGAATAATGAAAACCAAATGCAGTAAGGACCAGGTGTTTCTTTTCAGTTGCCGCCTTGACAATATGTCTTATTTCCAATGTCTTATTTCCAATCTTTGTGGCCAAATAATTCACTTATTCTTCCCTTGAAGCAATATGCCCGGCATGAGTACCATACTTAGCCTAGCCTGGTAAGTATCAAAACCACTGTATCAGTAGGGTGCATTTTTGAATACGTTTTGTGAGAATTCTGAGAAACGCCTCTTAACCTGGAACCTGTTAACTCCAAAGGGTTGCAAAGGGTAGGACTGCACCACCAACCATACTGAAATCCTTTGGGAGGCAGAACAACCTGTATGCATTGTGAAGTGGGATAAGCTTTTATATGTGAAAATAGCTTCACTGTGCTCATTTTAAATGCAGTTTGGGTTTATACATTACTTTGTATATGTCAAAAATAACCTATATTTAAGCATTCTTTGAGTATTAGTGTCAAATGGCCATTTCCATATCACGTCACCAAATGAATGCCAAGTTTACATAAGTGCAGCAGGGAAAAGAAGAAATTCTTGCTTAGAAAGCCAATAAATAAAACTTTACAAACACTGATTTTAAAATATAAAGTGGCATAGGCCCAGATCAAGGGTACAACAGCTTGACCCCACCAAGACTGGGGGATTGATTGTCATATCCAACTCTATAAATGGAGCTTACATTTTCTCTCTGGCCTTGTTTTTTTTATTTTCTTTAAATTGGTGTCCCTGAATTGGCCATAGGGTGTGATTATGTGTGAATGTGTGCCCTGCTACAGACTGGCATTACATACAAACCACCCCATGCTTTGTGCCCTGGAATAAGCTCTCGGCTCACTGGATCAGTGGCCATGGTAGACTGCAGGAAAGAAAATCCCATATCACCTATACTTTCTCTATAAAAACGATACGTTCTTATAAGTGACAAAACTTGTTATAGATAATATTCTTACTGTGAAGCGCCTTGGCCACTAGCAGCAATGACAAATCTCGTAATTTATTCTTATTGATTGAAAATGATTACAAACAGGGTGTAACATAGAAGACCTTCAGTTGATGTTGTCTTCCACTATTCCAGATCCCAGTCATGTGCAATGCAATGATTTTAACCATCAAATAATTCCATAGAAGTCAGTTTCAAAATATTCAAGACATGAGAAGTCACCTATTATCTGCAAAAGCACGCTATTTTTCTGTGTTGCAAACTGAGCATTAATGATTAATGTCTCGAGGAACTATGTATATTCTCTGTGTCATTAACCTGTACAATACAGGTTAACAATAATAAATACAGACACAAACATACCTTTTTATTCATTTGATTGTTTATCTAAGTGAACATACACAGTCACTGAGTCAAGCATGGCAAAAACTATTTAATCTTTATTAGTTTATTTGTGAAAATTTCTTCTTGGACAATCAGGTTTTTCAGAAATGCAATTTAACTACAATTTATTTTTGTGATTCATTGCCAAATACTGCAGTGAAATTTTTGTGGAGAAAACATGGAAAGGTTTTGTATTCGATACCAAGCATGGATGGAGACTGTCTATGTTAGAAGTGTTTTTATTAATTCCACTATTTAGCATGGGGCTGCCTTGGCGGCAAAAAAAATCTCCTCTGACAACACTGGCAATATGGCATACTCCTCCTGCAACTTAGTTTGGCATGGAATTCCATTAAAATCCCTAGGATCCCAGTTCTGTTTTTTTTTTTAAGAATTTCAAAGAAGCATGTGTAGTAATTAGGCCTCACATGATTGAACCTGTGAAGTATAGATGCCATGAATAAGACATTAGTAGGACAGAGAAGCTGTGAAATGAAAAGGAGCCTGGTCTGATGTCTTTCAATGCTTCTCTGATGAGTGTTACTCTTTACGTTCAATATACTGTAAAAAGTCTCGACCCCATGAATCAAGCTACAATGCAAAAGGGCCATGACCCTGGAATGGTGTTACCTACCAAAATTCTCCTGACACATCATTAACGTCGCACCCAGAAAAATAAATAAATAAAAGTGACAATGGATATATATTCTGAGTTTCTCATTAGCAGCTTAGTGTGTCATGTGGGATTCAAACTAACAACCACCAGTAGTGTTTTCAGTGCAGTAACAATGAAAATATCAGATTTTCACTGAAGCCAGTGTATTCTCCAAAATGATATTCATCATCATCTTCCTCGCTGCTTCCCCAGGTGAGGGTCACAGCGGCAACACAGGTCAAACTAAATGTCTTTTTTCATGGTAACAGACTCTAGCTTACTCTGGGGATCCCCAGATGTTCCAAAGGCAGTTGGGAATTATCAATAACAATTTATAGTTCTGCTTGAAATAAGATTAGATTTTGTTTTTTTTTTTTCCTTTTTTTTGTGTTCTCCCAGTTGAAATATAGGAAATATATATGCTATTACCAAAACATTTGGTAATGTCGACAGTTTTGTAGCAGAATTGTTGCATAATCTGACAAAACTGCAGCAGTGGGAATATTTTTGGCCAGGACCGTACAAGGTGTGTTACACCCAGGATGGAACTGAATTCATTTACAGGGCAATTGCAAAAGCAAAAAGTACTGAGATGCCAATGAAACTTTATGGAATATGGTTTCTACGTGCCCTGTCTTGCCCTCCACGAGACACACACTCACACATGTACACATCAGAGGAAAGTTTGGAAACAGACACTTCAGCAGTCATGAGATTTAAAACAGCAACCTTCTGGTTAGAAGCACAGAGAACTAACACACAGAGTCACACGCACACAGGGCAACATGAAGTGAAACAATGACTTGTCATGTGACATGTTCAAGGCTATTAAGAACCAGTTTGGGAACATCGGGGCTCCGTCGTTACATTTTTTCACGTTTGACGTGTGCACATCTGTTTTTATGGAAAAAGACTGTGCACCTCGAAAACAGATATTCATTTACATATCACAAGAAAATTTGTACTGTTATTCAATAATAAATAAGTTTAATAATAAAATGATTTAACTTCATCCCTCGCCAGGTGTAGTGGAGGGAATATGATCATGGTTATAAATTATTTCATGCAGATTTAGGAAGAGTCATATTATAAAGAGTATATTTTGATTTGGTTGTTTCATTTTGAACATAAACTTGATGTTTTAAAGGGTCAGAAAGAGAATTAATGAATGCATGCAATCAAAATTAGCTGGAAGTTAAATCTCACTGTGGCAGTGGTCCCGATCTGATGTTCTCGCTTTGAAAGTTGTTAGAAAAGAGGGTGTGAACAAGATTTAGTCTGAGATGCTCCTGTGCTCACATCCCTCTGGTGGGTGGGAGTGGCGGACATCCCTAAGCAGATGCCGGGGGTCTTTGTGCCGGCCATCCGGAACTCATTAGGTGTTCTGTCAGGGCCAGGCCCACACCCCCCTGTTCTGTCAGGGCTCATTTGCAACGTGTCCTCCAGTTGTCAGGTTGTCATCTGAATTTGCATGTAGGTCATGCTGATCTGGGCTCCGAGCCAAAGAGGGTCCCTGCCAGGATCTGGGGGAAAGCAGATCCTTCTTTCCTGCTGCTGTCCGATAGCAAGTTCCGGTTGGGGAATGGCTGATGGAAGAGGCCTGGATACAGTGGTAGTCATTTAAATATAGAGGGTACATGCTGAGATGGAGATTCTGGCAGATTAATACAGCTGGTGTTCAAAGTTAAAGCAGAGTTAACTCTGATTGTACCTTTGTACGGTATACTCTTTGTGACATATACCAGTAAGGCACTGCCTATCCTGTGTAGCTGACTAGTTGAGTATTCGTGTCTGTAATTATTATCTGGATTAGAAGGTTTATCTCGAAAGATACTGATGTGTACATCACAGTGTAGATCCCATGAATTCCAAGAAGGCAATAACAAGACAGGAGTCAGCCAGTTTAGACTTCCTTTAACTGAAATCAAGTGGTATGGTATATGATAAACCCTGTGACCTAACGTGGGTGTAGATCTCATCAAAAACATAGGATGTGCAAAAAAAAAAAAAAAACAGAAAATTCTTGGATTCTTATTACATCACGTGATCTTTTTTTAGGTCAGCTAAAGTGTCTGCCTGTCATCGGAAAAGCAAGCACACTCCAGGTGATGATTTCTTAAAAATACATGCAATATATATTATAAATTACATAGTGTTCATGTAGATGATTAATTAAACCAAGCAAAAATGGAATGAAACAAGAGCAGTGTTAAAAATATATATAAATAACGATAATAAAAGATGATGATTGAAGATGAAGAGTTCTGATTAATATCGCATCGATTTTCATTGTTTTATTTGTTTAGTTCCTATCAGGGAAAATTTCATTCTTGAAAGTGTCCTGACTTACATCCAGATCAAGGATCAAAAAGACGTTTGTCTTTATGAGTTTTGTTTAAGAATTAAAGGCATTTTTCCAACTTGTACAAATGTTTCTTGTCTCCTAGGATATTAAATTAAACTGAACTACATGCAACATATATTATAATATTCATCTCAAGCACTTGAGTCTTTCAATGACTCCTTGGAGATGAAATTAAACCACAACATGCATAATTAATGTACGATAGCACTAATTATGCATTTTACAGTTTGTGGGAAGAATTATATTAACAGAATAATATAATATTAACAAAAAAGATTAATCATATAGTACCATAAACCTTGAACCACACTTACTTTTACTGGATTATAATATATCCCTCAAAATAAAATGCAAAAAGAAAAGAACAAAATTTACAAAAGTAAAAATTAATTTCTCATTTGTAAATATAACACTGTGTTGACTTTTGGGTCACAACGTTCTGATCTGGCATAGAGAAATTTCTCAATGGGACAAAAGCTAAAATCATTATACAATTTTAAACGGTTTTGTTGAGCAAACTATTAGGATCGAGCATTATTACTGCTGGGAATTATAAATAGTCTGGCCATTTTCTCACATTAAATAAAATGTAAGAATGATTCTCAGTGTTTTAAAGGCATTTTTGGCCAGAAGGTGATAGAAATTTTCCTTTACGGTATGATAAACACTAGCTCATTTACACCCCAGTCCCTTATTAATGTCGGATGGTACCAAAGTTACTTCATTGCTGGGGAATTCTGGTTAGAAACAGCTCGTGGTATTGTGCCCAGCCTATGTTGATTAAGAAAAATGTTTCTAATATCCTCCTTATGTTATGATGTCACAGCGGCCTTCTGTACTACACCCACGTCCTTTAATTCGCACTGATTTGGAAACTCTAGACGTACAGGCAAGCTGAATGAATTACTCACTGTCTTGTGAATGTGAATTCTCCCCAGACTCTTTAGTTCATTACTGGAAAACCCCAGCGACAGACTTTCTCTATTTCATGAGCAATTTGCTACAGAGAAAGAAAATGAGTAAAATCTTAGAATTGTAGATAAACAAAAAATAACGATATTAAGAAGAAAATGAACTGTGACCATGTTATTAAGTACACCTGCCTGGCACTGTGTTAGACCCCCTTCCACATACTGAACAGCTGTCATTTTTTTGTGCATGGATTCAACAAAGTGATGGAAACATTCCTTGTGGAGTTTTCTGCATGACATTTTTTGCACTTGGAGCCTTCCTGTTGGCATTGGTGAGTTTGGTCATTCCCTTTTTATTACTCTCATTACAGATGCTCTGTTTTCACCCCCACTAGCTGGATGTTTTTTTATTTATCACACTATTACACTACATTAACACTGTACTCTACGCAAATCCCAGGACGTGGCTTTTTCAGAGATGGTGGCACCACCTTGCACAGCACTAACAACCACAGCATTTTCCGAGTCGTAAGTAAAGCTCTGGTTAGGAACGCATTGAGTTACAACCACGGCATTCAGTGTTGGTGTTAATAGGCAAAATGAGCAAATAGTAAAGTGGCCACTGAGTGTCCTTGTCTTAAACTTTCTGTGTCCATTTTCACAGTAGCTACCAGTTGTGTTCTGAGTGACGCCTGAAATCCTACAGGAGAGGAACATGACTATTGATGTTTACAATTTTGTTTAAAATGAATATGGTTTAAACTTCTCCTATAAGGTTTTTCAGATTTCTGCATCTTTCCAGTTGTCCTCCTACAAAACATCACTCAATCAATAGTGACACTCCTCAAATCTGTAAATCTCCTGCAAATGACCAGATACAACAACAGAATGTGTGAAGAGTGCGTCAATGGATTACCATCATAGCTCTGAACATCAGAGCTCGTACGAAAGGAAATCAAGTCAATCGATCAAGTCAATGAAAACGGTGCAAAATAGTGGGAGAAACCAACGCAGCATCATCATTTTTGCAGAAACAGTGCAGGTCTTGTGGAACTTTGTGACTTGAACATACACCAGTCAATGTCAAACAGACCAACATTATTGCTGGAAAGTAACACTAAATAAATGCCCGGCGATTTACAGAATCTCTTTGTAATGCACGTGTGGAATTAAAACAGCAGCGTATTTTAAAAATGTGTTCTAATAGCCATTTGGACAGCAATCTGACAATGAAATCCAATACATAGAGAGAAAGAAGTAAACTGAAGCCCCTGGAATTTTTTTCATAACTTTGGCAGTTGCTGTTCAGAAAACATACAATAAGTTACACAGCTGTGGTATGAGCTCCAGACATCGGAAATGTTAAGCATTTTAACTGGTGGTGACATCATTGGCAGGTGCTACCTTTCAGTACCATTAATAATATGATACAGGACATTTGTATGCGTTGGTTGCCAAAGGAACTGGCTGAAGATGCCTTACAATTAATATTGACTTTACTCGTTTTATTTAATCATTAAATTTACTGCGCCTTATCGCTATGATGAAGAAACGAAAGTAAAATCATTTTGAAATAATCTTAAGAAGACTATGTAATTATATAATGTCATATTGTTTCATTTATTATTGCTGTCATGTAGCTGCAGAGATTGTATATGTTTACTTTGTATTTGATAAATGCACCTGTCAAATTTCAAAACTGACTGAATCCTTGAACTGAGTGAATTTATTATTCTTGCGTCCCATGAATTTTTAATCCTATGTGTAGATTTCTACAGCAGCTAGATATGTAAATGATCGAAGGTAAAATCAAACTAATAATTCTACACGTGACCTCCACCAAAACCCAGTGACCCAATGGCAATTTTGGCCCAGGGAGGGGCTTACATTGTGGAGAAAACCTGACAAATGGGGCACTGGGTTTCCTCAGGTGTTGCAAAACCAGCTACTTTCAGTGACACTACACGAAAGATGGGATTCCATCTGCTTACTCACCAAACCAGCATCAGCTTATTTGTTGTTGAGCTATTCAGTAGTATTATTGTTTTTGCCAGCAGATTTCCTTTAAAGCAGTATAGATCAAAACAATAAAAGATATGCTTTTAGTTTTTTAATGTATTAACATGTATTTATTCATGTGCTTCTTTTTAGGCAAACCAAGACAAACAATCCTTTTAGTTAAAAAAATATGTATTCAAAAAACACATATTTTCCAAGCAACTAAATATTTACTTACTGTTACTTAGCTAGCTTTTGGTTTAGGAGGATTCCAAAACGTTTCTAAAGCACTCTAAAAATGCATTCTACATATGGAAAAACAGTTCTCTTCTTTCACATTCTCAGAATAAACTAAGTATGGACAAGGTTCACAATAATATTTTGCCTATTTATTCACTTCATGGTCTCTGGAGAGTTATAAGCCAACCAAAGGAGACAATTATTCTGATCTTATTATTTTAGTAATTCTGAGAGAAAACTAAAGCAGACTAAATTGTTTGCTCAGTGATTTAATAAGTCACCTTAACAACAAAACAATACTTTTTTCTCACCATCTGGTTCCCAAACAACCATTCGCCATGGCAAAGCTGTGAAACAGTGGCTCTGTAATATGATTAAAAGGCATGGGCTCTCCGGGAATCACAGCTGTGATGATATGGCAGAAGACACGGGTCACCCAGACATGCTTACATTAGTGGCTCTCTGTGGACGGGAAGGTAACCCATTGAAGCTGGGAATCCTTTCCTCAGATGACCTCCTTGGCCGGCAGTCTGCGGTTCTCATGGGAGTGAACTTCACACAGGAAGCCCCTCTCCAAACGCAGGAGCAAAGCTGAATCTGAAAGTGATGATATAAATGATATGATAATCATAAGACCAGTCGAAAAACATAGCGAGAATTCTTTAGGACCAAAAAAACTACACACTCACAAAAAGCGAAAACTTTTTTTTTTTCATTTTCAAATTAGCATAGAAAAATATCGAGACACATTAAAACACACTCATATTAATTTGCATAAATTACCCTTAAGTTATTTTATTTATTAAAACTTCTTGTGCCTGATAGGTAGTAGTTCATACATGGCGTTAGCAGGAGAATGACTCATAGGTCTGTCTATGTATTCTGGAATTTTTAAAATGTTTCCTGCAAGTCCTTCCTCACACTTCACGTATTCTGACATTATCCCACTAAACCATACTGGAATTAAAGAGGACACGTGTTCACTGATTGCAAACAGACTCCATGGGGAGAGGCTGACATTAAAAAAGGACATCGTTGCACACAGGGAATACTGGCAAATATCCCTTGTGTGTGAGAATCTCCTCTTTCAATGTTTATTTTTTTTGTGCACACCTGGCCCTGAGACTTTCAGGTGTACAAAAACCATTTTTCTTACAGTTGCTGACATTAAACATGGTCCCACTTCACCCGGATTCTGGCGCCCGCGTCGTGCCGTTGTCAGCAAGCATGGCACTTTGCATCTATTCGCCCGTCCTCGCTCGCTCCGTCTTGCCAGTCGAGGGAGGGGCTTTTTGGATTTCTGTCTTTTTCAGGTCAATGAAAACACAACAATTGATTGCTATAAGTCAAGAACAAAGGTTGCCACGGGAGGCGGGGGGGTGGTGTTTTTCAAATACTGGCAATCCAAACATTTAGCACACATCCACACATTTTTCCAGATAGCCGTACGCCTTTTTTCTTAGAGATGGAATCATCATGATAAAAATCACATTAATGCTGGAAACAGAACTATTGTTTCTCTCAGGATTTGACAAGAAATGCTTCTGTTAAGGTACTGTGCATGATTGGTCAGATTAGTAAATACTTGTGCCATTTTATAGCATATAAATAATAATGACTGTTTGTATTCAAGGCATCAGGGCATAGAGGTAGGAGATACCAAAAAAGTGTTGAGCCGTTGAGGCTAACAATTTGTCAATTTAGTGGTTTGCTTCTCCTTTTCTGTGCCCAGGGCTTTGAGGTGAAAAAGGCAAAGTGTATCATCGTTCCCTGGGGACTGTTCTGGGAGCTGTAAGCCACGAAGTGGAGCTGTTGCCCCAGGGAAAGAAACTGCCTCAAACACGTGCCACACCACACTACCCACACTCTGGATTCTGCCTCAAACACATGCTACACCACAATTCCCACACTCTGGATTCTGCCTCAAACACATGCTACACCACACGTCCCACACTCTGGTTTCTGCCTCAAACACGTGCCACACGACACTTCCCACACTCTGGATTCTGCCTCAAAACACGTGCCACACGACACTTCCCACACTCTAGATTCTGCCTCAAACACGCGCCACACAACACTTCCCACACTCTGGATTCTGCCTCAAAACACGTGCCACATGACACTTCCCACACTCTAGATTCTGCCTCAAACACGCGCCACACGACACTTCCCACACTCTAGATTCTGCCTCAAACGCATGCACCAACTTAAAATTGGCAGCACTTGGTTACTTTGTGCCAAATGTTGCACCGCTACGCAATTAGCATAGCAAAGCATGTAAGCATGTGAAAGCAATGTTAAAACGTTAATGCAATGTCCCTTACCCAGTTGTAAGGACCCACTACTATAGAACAGTTTCCATTTTTTTATTGTCCAAAGGGTAGGAAACAAAAATCAGTGAACCGATGATTCCCTTATCTAGAAACATAGGTCTGTAAAGAACGTTCCTTGCAATTTTTGCATTAAATCTGTGAAAAAATGCACAAATAAAATTTTAAATAAAATTCTTGCCTTGTTTTTGTTAAAATAATTTGTTGTTCATGGATACATTGTGGACACACTTATTTAAGCTACAGTATACTTTGGATCACAGTTGAGTTGGACTTGCAGGAGAAATAAAATATAGATAAGTTCCAGATGTCAGAATGGTCCTGCTGAGCTCCTAACAGCAATAACAGGTTAATCTGTGGTTCTGCTCGAACAAAGCGACAATTTCCTGTGGTCTTGCATCCTTGAATCTTCGATTTATGACCTAATAACTGAGCTCGTGTTTGAGCATCACTGTCTGCGTCTGTTAAGTCTATTTCACAATTAAGTTCTGCTGGCAGTGTGAAGTAGAGCTGCAAAATGAAATGAAATGAAATTTTGTAATATGTATGGCCACACGCACACACACAAACACACACACACAAATATTTGCATTTTTGTATTTTTAACCTTGAAGGAACCTTCCATTCATTTCTATGGACCTAACCCTAATCCTAACTATGACACCTAACCCTTACCCAGCCCTAACCTTAACCATAAGTAACCAAACAAAATACTACACTTTTGGCTCATTTGGCTTTTTTGATTGCATTTTCAGATTTTTCTCGAATTGAGTTTTCCCTTGTAGGGACACAACAAATGTCCATTATTGGGTGTCTACCCAGCAATGAGTAACCCTTGCCAGTATATGAACGAGTTGTGTTATACTGCCATATGGCTCCTTGTCCAGAGGATACTGTCCACTTTCTATTTCTGAAGTTTATAAGATCTGGCATAAGACGATAAATTTCCAGGCTGATCTGCCGCTCAGGCAGTCGCTCGGTGGGTCAAGTTTTGGAAAGATGCTTCTATCAGAAATGTGGGTGATCAAAACTTAATTACAACAGAACTAACATGGCCATAAAGTATGATTTCAAGGACACGAGCTTAAACACTTGAATTAGTGCAGGTATCATCTGGTTAGGTTCATTGGCATACCTAAATTTCTTGAAGTATGTGTGTGACTATGCCCATGAATCTACCCTAAGATGGACTGGTATCTTATCAAGGAGTACACCCCTGCCTTGACCACTATACTGCCTAGGATAGACTCCAAGCCCCTCCTATGACCCTGTCCAGAACAAGTAGGTGGAAGATCAATAGATGGATGGGGCCTCAAAAGGAATGTGTGATTTTTAGGAGCCAAAACCACATCTGGAACAATACTGTAATAACGTTCTCTGTTCACAGAAGTACACAATTAAATTTCAGTTCATGGCTAAGTTCTGATAGTTGTCCTCAAACATACGGAGAAGATAAATATTTATGGAGGAACAATAAGGAAATGTTTATTTTTTTTCACTGCAGATTCGAGGCTTTGCACTGCTGTAATCTTAGTCACATGTTAACATGCAATACTGGTTCGATCATCACGTTTGACAGATTGGTGTTGTCATCAGATATGTACTAGACCCAATCAGTCTATACACGATGTCCAATTCAATTCAACACAAGCACCGCATTTTTTACTGATGGCATATGGATAGATGTGTTTACTTGTCTGCTTCAGTTTTGCTCTGATTGATGAGAGCTGAAATCCAGGATATTCAAGCCTGAGGAGTATTTCCTGGTTTCAGACTGCCAGGCTGTCAGATAAGAGTCATGTAATACACAGTTGAATGTCTTAGTGCTTCCAGCTGGTTGGGAGAGGTTAGTGTCCGTTCTCTGTGGTAGTCTGGCAGCCAGGAAACAGGGAGAGTGATACAAGATAGATGAACTCTGGCCTGGAGTCGGATGACATGCGCAACTAGTGTACATTGGCTTTGACTCTCGTGTTACGGCAAATCAGGGCGATTTGTTTAAGCTGAGCACTGAAAATAAAATAAAGTTACCATAAATTAAATGGAACTATGGTATTTCTCAGCTGTCTATACACTTCGATCAAACCATCAGCAGATACGGCGGTCAGTTCTAAGTCATATTAAAGCACTTTAGCACAACAGTCAGCAATTAAGTGGAAATGTCAGGTTAAGCAAATCCGTGTCAAGTGTCCACAACTGATAGCAATCTATCCCAAATCATTGCCGCAAATCAGTTCAACTTTGCAATGAATTACCCACTCCATGCAAATCTGCCAATCCACCCATCAGCACAGACATGAAAGGGGTTGGTGATATCAAGACGTTACTTCAATATAAATAAATGAAAGGACAGGACATCCTCAAGGACAGAGAAGATATAAAAGACTAAGAGGAATTAAGGTGGACGGTGAAAGAGCTGGTTGGAGTGACACAGCAAAGAACAGAGGTGTTCAATGAAACCCAAGGAAGTACTGTACAATAAGTGAGGCTAGCTTACAGATTTTCCCAATCATTTTGATGTATTTCTCACACCAAAAAAACCATTGTCAAATTCCCACAACAATAAGGCATTTGGACATAGCACAGCAATATTTCTTGTTTTTTTTTTAACTAATTACAAACGTTAAAGTGCATGCAACACAAATGCAAATGCATTTTTGTTGTATTGATACATTTCTCACTTGAGTGTGACAGGTTTGTCGAAACAATTTGTACATTCATCAGTAAAGAGCAGCATATTTATTTGCATGTAATTAGTGTCATGATATGTACAGTGGATTCAGAAAATAATTCAGACCACATTTTTCATATCACGATTTACAATCATTTTTCCCCTCATAAATCTACAATCAATACCCCATGATGACAAAAGTGAAAATAGAACTTTAGAAATTTTCTGCAAATTCATTAAAAGTTAAAAACTGAAATGTCACATTGACGTAAGGATTGAGATCCTTTTCGTGGACATTTGAAATAAAGGTCAGGTGCACTCCAGTATCATCTTTGAGATGTTTCCACACCTTGTTTGGGGTCCACCTGTGGTAAAATCAATTGATTGGACATGGTTTTCAAAGGTACCCACTTGCTTATAAAAGGTCCTACAGTTGATAATGTATATCAGAGCAAAAGCCAAACTCTAAGGTTGGAGGAATTGCCTGCAGAGCTTAGAAACGGGATAGTGTTGAGACAAACATCTGGGGAAGGCTACAAAAAATACTGTATCTACAGCACTGAAGGTTCCCAAGAGCACAGTAGCCTCCATAATTCTTCGACGGAAAAGGTTTGGAACAATCGCTACTTTTCCTAGAGCTGGCTGCCCAGCCAAACTGAACAATCGGGGGAGAAGTGTGACTAAATATAAGAGTGTTGACTAAGAACCTGACTGTCACTCTAGCTGAGCTCCAGAGATCCTGTGTGGAGATGGGAGAAACTATCAGTATGACAACCATCACGACAGAACTCCACTGATCTGAGCCTTATGGCAAAATGCCCTTAAAAGACACCTGAAAGCCCCTTTGAAGTTTGCAAAAAAGGCACCTAAAGGACACTCGAACTGTGAGAAACAAGATTCTCTGGTCTGATGAAAACACGACTGAGCTCTTTGGCCTCCTTTCTAAGCAGCACTTCTGGAAGAAATCAGGCAACGCTCATCACCTGAGCAACACCATCCCAATGGTGAAATACGGTGGTGGCAGCATCATGCTGTAAGGTTGTTTTTCAGCTGTAGAGACTAGGAGATCAGTCAGGGTCAAGGGAAAGCTGAACAGAGTGAAATATACCAATACCCTTAATGAAAACCTGCTGCAGAGCACAGGTGTCTTGAGTGGCCCAGTCAGAGCCCGGACTTGAACCCAGTCGGACATCTCTGGAGAAACCTAAAAATAGCTACGGTCCAACAGTCCCCATCCAACCTGACAGAGTGAGTGAGGATCTGCAGAATAGAACAGCAGGAAATCCCAAAATCCAGGTGTGAAATGTTTACCATGTTCTAGTCTAGAAGACTAGAGGCTGTAAAGGGTCTCAATATTTTTGTCAGTAATATTTCAATTTTTTATTTTTTATAAACTTGCAAAAATTCATAAAATCCCGTTTTCACTTGTTCTTGTGTGTAATTGAGTGGAAACTGATGAGGTGAAAAACGGATTAAAAAAATTTTAACATAATACTGCAATATAAGAAAACGTGAAAAAAAGTGAAAGAATCTGAATCCATTGTATCTATCAAGACATCCGATAACTGGTTGTCAGTTTTCACCAAATACGTACAGTGTATTTTACACAGTGCATACATTCAAGGTGTGATGCTCATCACAGTCAGCGTGGGTGAGTAAATGGTTAAAATTATCATGTGGAACCAGGGACAATATAATGACAGGGAATTCTGTGATTGTGTAATTGACTAGGTGACAAGGATGCAGCCAAAGCTGTGGGAAAGAAACTTAAACGATACTACAATGATTATAGGAAGGACAGCTGAAATGAGAACCAGGACATGCTGGGTGCTGTAACTTTAGTTACACGATTTTTTATACACAAGGACATTTTGTTCTTGTGAATTGTCCATTGTAATAGAATGTTATGTTAGGTCACATTGCTGATCTGTGCTTCTCACTTTATAAATATCTGTAGCAAATATTTTTAGGTGTATTCACTCCCAGTGGCTATTGGGTGGTGTAACAAGGTTCACACATAAGTACTCTAATCCAGCAATCTTTTTGGGTCTTCTAATTCTGAAAGACTATTTTTCCATGACTCTTGAGTCGCTGTGGCTGACAGAGAGCCAAGTTAAATTCACGCTACTTTGACCTATCACTCAAAGCTTCTGAGAAAGTTTCCCATTGGATGGTCAAGGCTTCAAGGGTCAACAGCTCTTCCATGTAGGCCAGTATGCAATTCACTTAAGGATTTACTCACTTGCAAAAACACAAATGGACTTGCAATTGAAAAAAAAATGCTTTTTAAAAACTGGAAAAAACAGAGCTGATATACAAGTATAGACTGTCCAATTTTTCCTCGCAACAAGATTATATACTGAAAAATAATGAAAATGGAATTCATGTGTAAATAACATGGAAATCGAGTGATTAGACAAATGAGGCTTCAAAACCTGTGCTGGCTGGGAGTATCCTGAACTAACCAATCAATGCTTGTGCTAAACGAGGCTTCAAAACCTGTGCTGGCTGGGAGTATCCTGAACTAACCAATCAATACTTGTGCTAAATGAGGCTTCAAAACCTGTGGTGGGTGGGAGTATCCTGACCTACCAAACAATGCCGGCTATTGAAACCATGGAAACCTTTTTTCCTTTACTCAGGACGTTTTTTTCCAGCTCTCTTCCCAGATCCATGTTTGATTTCTTTATTACTGCTGCCAAACAAGTAATGTGATGGTTTAATAAATGGATTATTATTTTACACCCACATTGGGTTTTAGTGTGAAAGCAAGATACCGCTCATAAATTTCTACACATGAATATATTCTCGAAGGAGTACTGTTAAATTTTATGAAAATGCTTTGCAAGTTGAGTATGAAATATAACTTAATTATGCTTATTGGTTCACTGTTCTAACAACTAATCACATTGACCAAGAAATATTGCTCTTTTGTACAATGTGCACTGTAATATGTTTTTGTTGTGTTAGATGAGACCATCTGTGTTTATTTCATAAACATTACTAACGAGATCTTTACAATTCCTTTGGCAGAGGAATTTAAAAGAGCTCATGCACCACAATATTAAAGGTACCATATGCAAATCAGTTAACAAAGAATAATTTTTTTTAAGGCCATTCACACTAGGCAAGAACTGTCATGTAAGTGGTGAACTTCTTTCATGTTCACTGCATACTTCTCATTACTTCAAAATTTCACTGGTAATTCAAGGTTTATCAGAAAACTTTAAATTAATCCTTGAATTCTGATACTCTTTCCTTCCATCCATCTTCCAATTGTATATTCTGGTCAGGGTTGCTGGGAGGCCTCGAGCCTTTCCCAGGCAGCATAGGCCACAAGGCTGGGGTACACCCTGGACTGGATGCCAGTCCATTGCAGGGCGCACGTGGGCAGAAATCAGTTAGCTTAATTGTAAGTCTTTCAATTGTTTGAGGAAAGCCGCTTGACTTGGGTAGACATGGACACTCTACACACAAAGAGCAGGGGTTTATCAGGGAATTATATAATAGAATCCCAAGCTATGTACAGTGAGTTATCAGATAGCATTCCAGGCTGTGCACAGTGGGTTATTGGGGACTTACATGATAGTATCCAAAGCTGTGTAGAGTGGGTTATCGGACAGTTCATAAAGAAGGAAAGCCCACAACCATGTCTTTAGCAAAGGTCCAGTAATGAAATAGGCTGCATGCCATTGAGATGGTGCACAATGAGTGTAAATTAAGTGAAATCACCACCACCACTTCTTTTAAAGTTTTTTTTTTATATTGTCATTGTTTCAGTGTATTTACATATATTTAACGAAAGCTCTCTTTCTTTCATCCATTGCATTTTTAAAATGTTACAGCAGTAAGACCCTAACAGCACTTTGATATCTCATGTCTTAAATCCTCTTTTTATATCTACTGTGTTTGCTGGACATCTGACATCTCAATCTTACATCTCAATCAGGACTCATCTGCTCCCTTTTGCTTTGTGCACAGCTGCCTGGAATGTTGACCTTAATTCTATGCACATGGTGAAGTTGTAAATCGGGTGGATTCGGGGTTTCGTGCAACTCTGAGTTCCAGAAGTGGATGAGAAAAGTCTGTGGTTCCACGTCGTGGGCTGCTCTCATATTGAATACACCTCAGGGGTTGATAAGGTAGTGAAATCATGATTTACCACCACAGACGCCAAAATATCCCCAAGTGTTGGTGTGTGTTTATATGAATTTTCCATAAGTATTGGCTCCTGGAGTCATATGACCGACCTTTGTGGCTTTCTCATCTGTGTTCCCTAACTTGGTACATGTTGGATAAGTTGAGTGGGCCTAGCTAATTAAAAAGTCTCAGGACAGTTTAGAATGTAAACTAACATATGCTATGTATTTTAATTAAGTAATTTAAAAATTAACTTAAATTTTCCATCCGTTAATCATCCATTTTCCAACGGCTTATTCCAGTTGACGTTAAATTCATTAGTCAAAATGTATTTCTTGAGATTTATTATGTTCAGTCACAATTTGCTGATAAAACCTTGCTGGCACTCAGGAGAGAAACGTTCTACTTTCATCTTTAAATGAAATCATTATTCATCCATTCATCCATCCATCTTCCAACTGCTTATTCAGTTTTTCGGTCATTCGAACCACTGAGGCAGCAGAAGGGAAAGCACTGGATGGGATGGCAGTTCTGTCGCACCCGGGAAGGGAAGGGGAACATTTTGGATGGGATGGCAGTCCATCACATAGCACATACACGCCATAATTTTAGTTCACCTACCTGCATGCCATTGGGCTGCAGGAAGAAACCAGAGTACCCAACGGAAATACCTGTGTCATGGTGAGAAAGTAGAAAGTGCACACAGAGAGCAGGTCTCTAATTCATATTGCCTTTTCATAAAATATTGAAAAAAAAATACAGTCCAGTACATCATATTTACATTGAAGTTAAAAGCAAAATTAGTATTTAACGGTCTTCTGAAGAGTAAACCATTCTAGAGAGAGAAAATTGAAAACTGCAGTTGTAAATAATTGGCAGCATATGTTGTATAGTATGAAATTTTATAATTGCCAAAGAATAAATTTTTGGATGTTGTAGAAATTCAGGGAATACCATTGCCTCTTTATTACAGCTCCACACACATTTAGCTGCTAACAGAACAGGTATAATCTCACCTGTTCCAAACTTCCTAGCCCCACACTTTTTGTTTATTTTGTATTATGATTATTAACTTTTTATTAATTCAGTTGGAGTGCTGATTTTGGCTGTTAATAGGAATTTACAGCTGTACAGATCGACAAATTATCATATAGCTAATTCCGTAACAAACCTGTAGCTTGGTTTATTACTGAAGTTATCTTCTGCTGCCAAAAAAAAAATACGCTTGCAGTTTTGTCGCGATGTCCGATTCACATTAAAGGAATTGACTGTACAAAAAGATGAAAATGAAAGGAGCAAAAAAATTTGGAACAGATAAGGTTCTCCTCTGTTCCATGTCGCAAAAAGGGTGTATAGGTTATGTCGCGTCTCAAAGATAGCAAAAAATTTCAACAGCTGCACACAGAAATAGACACGTAACATAAACACAAACATTCCCCCAAGATGACCGTTCCTTTAAATTCCTTTCGAAGTTACTTATAGTACTAAGCTTATAAACAGTTACACAAAACCAACACTGTTTTGTTTTCTTTTCTCATGAGAACCTGATTGGTCACGGTTACACCTGGTGAAACACTGAGCACTCATGTGAAGGGCGGCTCATAATAGCAGCCAAAGAATGGTTCCCTAGCAGCAAGGGTTTTCAGCTGTGGGACAGAGCGTTTCCGAATGCATGATTAGTCCTCAGGAGAGTTATGTGGGACAGGTGCAAACTGTCACATCTTTTTCAGCTATTCAGGCAGAAAATTTTGTTACTTAGTTTTATCAATCTAGATTGGAATGATGGCAGGGTGCGTCGCACTGTTCGTCCACACCTGCCACGTTGGGGGTTTGAATCTCATTTCCACTCCAGGTGTTGAGTTTGTACATTATACTTCTGTATCATGTGGGTTTCCACCAGATACTCCAGGTTCCATCCGTGGTCCAGTGATACGCACTTAGGCTCTGTGGCATCTCTCAGCTCCCTATAGTGCATGGCTGTGTGTACCCTGGTCTTGTATCCTGTCCAGGGTGAACCCCCAGGCTTGTGCCCTCAGCTGCATGGGATAGGCTCCAACTTCCTCCCTGCCAGCCTTGTCTGGAATAAGTGTTTTGAAGATGGATGGGTATGGTTTAAATCTTTTCTTAAGGATAAAAACACCAGAAGCTCATCTTGGATATGGATCTGAATATTTAAGGTCATAAATCCATTTCCTTATTCACCAAAATAGAAGTTTATAACTTTAAAAAAAGAAATAAAGAGTGGGTGAAATCCAGGAAAGGTGAAGGAAACATTTCAAACCTCAGTGATACGTTACAGATACATTACAAATTAACATCATTTCATAGGAACGTTAGCATAATTTCTCATACTATACACAGAGATTTAATTCTATACTATACAATTAATCAGAGCATCACATTAAGTATGGCTGTTTTTTGTTCACCCAAAATCAGTTTTCAGACAAATTATGTGTTTATTGTCATTTCTGAGTAGCAGATCTGTTTCTGGTTTTCTGATGCGGTATCATGCTGGATGAAAATGAGATTCAGATATTATAGAGCTCTTAAAAGAGATTCAAGAATACATCAATATAAGATATATCATCATATAATATTTTTATAAAACGCTTCTTCAGCAGTTATCATTTATCATCTATTCAACAGTTATCACTTTTTTTCTGTTCTTAGGTACATTTTGTGCTAGCATTCTGGAGAAGTCATGATCATCATCATCATCATGATTTTCAAAACCCTTTTCCCCATGAGGGCAGTGGTGACAGGTCAGACCAGTCATGTTTTTCCAGGGCCACAGACTCCAGTTTGCCCTGGGGACACCGTAACCCCTCCCAAGCCACCAGAAAGACATAACGCACTCACCATGTCCACTTACTCCTCCCCATTCTTGACTGTGTATTCTCTTCTACTTAAAGCCTTCACCTTAGACTTACTGACCTCTTAGGGTTTTGAAATACTGAAGTCCAATAAGGTCTGATAACGCTAAACTATTAAAATGACAGCGCGAATTGGAAAAAGTCATATGGCCCAGTCAAGGAGTAAACACATAGTTATTTGGTTTAACTGGAATATTTTACCTAATCTTTCAAAAGAAACGTGAGAAATATAGGAATCATCTTCTTTAAAACTTAATGCTGGTTCTATAATTGCCTATGCTATTTTGAAATACATATAACAATAGGCAGTGTGGTTTGTCTATTAAATGTATCAAAGGTCACACGTTCTATATTTTCTTGCTGACCACTGCAAAATATCTTTCAATGTTTTTGCAAGATTTCAGCTGGCACTCGGTGTTGGAAAAGTGTATGAGTAAAACAGAGTCCCCTACTCCTCAACCTCCTGGGGTGCTCTCTAGGGCAGACTGAATCCAGGACTGCCTCCTTAAGACTGGGATTAGGATGACTCTCCTTTCCCATACTTCCACTAAGAATTCTGTCAGCAAAAAGACAAAGTGTTTTCCTTCCCTGCGTTGTGCTACTAAGGATAAATGAAGTGTAACAGCCTCTGTGAGACAGAAATCTCATCTTTCAAATCGTCCACATTGAGAGAAACCTTTTGTGATTGCATATTTGCTCATATGCCCTGGTTCTTGTAAAGAAATTAACCTCCATTATAAACTGGGAGAAAACACAATCACTTGTATTGGTTACCCTTCAGTTAAGTAGCCGTGGTCTAAAAAACGATCCTAGCTTAACAACGAGACTTTGTCTCTGTGTCGAACTTCAGTCCAAGACCATCTCCCTCTGGATTCCCTCACATCCCCCAGCTCTGTAAACAGTCCACAGGAACGGTCCTGTGCACTACTTAAAACTGAATCAACTGGTAAGTAACTCACAAATGAATTAACATAAAATGATTTGTTAATGTACTGTATTTCATTTGCAAGTAAACTATTAATCAAGAATCTTTCCGTTGTTAATATTTTGTGAGAAGTTTTCCATTCAGCAGAGGAGTGAGTATTGAGTCTTTTGACTACCTTTTAGACACGTGTACAGACTTACCCTGTAGCAACACGCATCTAGAATGCTACAAGGACATGCATTGAAATTTCAGTTATCGACAGCTGAAATACCTTATGTTTTATGATATATTATTAAAAAAGACCTTGTTACACCTGAAACAACTGAAGTTAAAGAAAAAATAGTATTATCTGTTAAGTAATTAAGATTAACATTCCTTTAAGCAATACAATACACACATAGCAGAAATGGGATTTGATCCCCTAGCCCTAGAGGTGTGAGTCAACAGGATGACCCACTAAGGCACTCTACCACCAACACTGTGTGGATCCAGCATGTTTATTATATTACACATTTATAGGCTACAAGCTAGCTATTTATGAAACATTTTGAAATTAAATACACTGAGAAGCAGAACAACATTCCCCTGTCCGATTAAATTTAGTTCGGTGACTCCGTTGTCCAAATATTGTTATATTTTCACAGTTGCACCTTTACTGGAAATATTCAGGTTTTAGCTTATGTTAAAAGCCATGCTCAATGGCAGAATGGGCCAATGTTCAGTCCTTTAATCATAGCACTAACTTATCCTCATTTAACTGAACTTAAAAAGGCCTCTGCATTGATGTAAGATTAAAAACTGCATTTCACCTTTGATACCTCTCTATCAATGGTATCTTCAAATACAATACTGGCACAATATCTATTTTTCAAATCATTTTCTTTAAAAATCAATCGCTGTCCCAGACTATAGCTATTCCATTTGCACATACAGAATACTTTGCTAAATATCTCCAGTGTCTCCAATAGTTTGGCTTATTTTTCACTTCAGGGGGCAGGCAGAGCATTGCAGCAGTTAGTTTAATGTAGTGAAATATGAAACATGGGTCCAAAGGCTGCTTATAGATCTCCCACACAGGAATCTCCCCGTCACATCAAAATCCCTGTGCAGCCAGATGAGATATGGCATGGAAAGAGCAATCATACAGTTTCCTTGGAGCTAAAATCTGGTTTTCCTGTCAACCTCAGCAGTCAAGCCTTTCCCAATGGCATAAATTTTTAGGCAGAGAAAAGGAGATTCTCTCAACCAAAGAGCAATGTTGAGAGAATGATTCTTTAAACGCAAATCAATTAGGCTAGTCATAGAAACATAAATGTTCTATTCAATATTCAATTTGTTTTAATGAGGTGCCTTTCACAAAACACTTGGCCCCAAGCACTTCTCTTTGTGGAGTCCTGAATATGACTTGACCTGACTGAGTATACTGACTCTACTTGTCTTGCTTGGCTAAGTATTCCTTCTGATGTATTTTTATATTGCCTTTTGCAACACAGTTGCCCCAAGGCACTTAACAGGATTGTGTTGTAATTACACAGATGACAAACAAACAGGTCAGAAGACAATGGAGGAGAGGAACCAAAAAGTCCTCAGAAAGGAGAAAAAAAAACCCTTGAGGCTCCAAGGTCAACTGGCCGCCCATTACACAATGCAAGGAAAGATATAAGACCACCATAAATTCAACAAGTAAATTATGGACAGGTCTATTATCTGAGGACTGGGTCTTCATGTTGATCCTTGTAGGATCTTCTTGTATGTAGACCACATTAATGAGGGCGAACTTGTATTTCTTGGAGAAATACTGTGTCCAAACAACTTTTTTATTAAGCCACTAGAAGCAAACTATTGCTGTTGCCATTTCATAATCTGAAAATATGTAAATACATACTCACCAGCCAGTTTATTTGGAGTACCTATAAACCTGTTTGCTCAGGCAAATCACCAATCAGCCAATCATGTAGAATTAACTCAATGTGGAGACATAGATCAAGAGCTTCCATTAATGGTCATATCAAACAACAAAATGGGGAAAAAATGTTATCTAAGTGACTTTGACCGGGGTATGGTTGTTGGTGCAAGGTGGGGAGGTTTAAGTATTTCAGAAACTGCTGATCTTCTGGGACTTTCTTTCACTGCAGTGTGTAGAGCTTACACAGAGTGATGTGACAGCTACAACAAAGGAAAACATCTTGTGAACAACAGTTCTGTGGGTGGAAATGCCTTGTAGATGAGAGCAGTCAGAGGAGGATGATCAGCTTGTTTATACTAACAGGAAGGCTACTACTGTAACTCAGTTAACCGCCCCTAACTACCAATTTACAAGGATATCATTCAGAAAAGCATATCTGAACACACAACACATCAAAATGAGGTGGATGAACTCATCAGGTTCCATTCCTCTCAGCTCCGAACATTAAACTGAGGCTACAGAGGCCAGCTGGCTCACCTGAACTGGAGAGATTAATTTTTCAGTTGTAACGTGCAGATGGTAGGGTAAGAATGCAGTGTAACAGCCTGAATCTATGGACCCAAGCCTGCATGTGTAAACAACTCTGGCTGCTGGTGGTGATATGGTGACGTGGGGAAAGTTCTCTTGGTACATGCTGTTCCTCCTCATGCATCATTTAAATGCCACAGTTAGTCTAACTATAGGTGCTTAACATATGTACCTTAATGAGGACTAATAGCTAGGTAACATAAAATATGTATTGCATAATTGTATTGTTTTAATAATTTGAAAACATTTTAAAAATCCTGTCTTCGCTATGCCATTATGGAGTATGGTTTGTCAGTTGATGCCGGAAAAACATTAAATGATTTTGTCATAAAACTGCAAAATAAAGAAATATAAAAAAAAATCTAAATACATCAGGTCTGAAAGCATCCACTGCATGTAAAAATGATGAATACAACGTAATCTTTAGTTTTGACATCTCAGTTCACATGGAGTTATGAAGCCCAGAGCAAACTTTTTGGTTTCAACACATCACAAATAAAAACAAGTACAGGGATTCAAATTCACAACAAACATATACAGTAACAAACATCTGGGTTTTTGTGATGTGAAGACAATGCTATTAACTTCAGTTTCACGTCTTATTTCTCAGGATTACACTCACAAAATTCATGATGCAAATGTAAGCGAGTTTTTACACTTGAGGAGGAAGAGCTACTCAATAATCTTCACTGGTTAAGCCAAAATCTTCACATCAAAGGAGCTCACAAGAGACTACCAAATAGCCTAACTGAACTGAGAAACTTGAATTTTTCACTTGCCCAGGTGGCTAGGACACTAATTAGCTGTAGTGGGAATTTACTCAAATTATACCTCGTTTGTGTACCACCTGGGCTTTTGGTCAGAAAGAGAAGTAGGAGATTAAAGTTATTTTGGAGACCATCTCAGCTTGTTGTTTTGAATATGTGATATTCACATTAGTCTTTGACCTTCAGGTTATTTTCTCCACGGTTAAATGTTTTCTCCTTGTGTGCGGCTAAATTTGAACGTCATATTGTTGTCAAGACAACAGTCTGACATTGAAGGGGATCTGTGTCCTACTTCTCTGAAAGGTTATTCCGAAAACCTTTAAGCGTCTCTGTAGACCTGCTATCCTGGCTGATATTGGACAATGTCAGTGGGGTCTGTTCCGGCCTGCAGGCTGGTTGCCGGTTTCTGAACCTAAGTCACACACACTGCAGGAACTCATCATCTCAAAGGGCTCCTTACCTTGCCAATGTATGGTGTGTAACCAGGAAACAAAAGGCACTGAGCCCACCCCCCAACAACTGATTGGTTTATGAGAGCTGATTGACAAATGTCTGTTTGAAAGTCCATTAGGACTGTAGCTTAATTCTTGACATAATCGTCACTAGACTCATTGACATATTGCTATTATTCTGCTTATTACTTATATTTATAATTATATTTACATTATATATTTTAGCAAATTTCTTTAAAAGTAAATTTATCTGTCATTTTCTTCTTTTTTTGTTTAAATTTGCACCAATTGAAAATATTTCGGTCCGGAGCTTTGGATGAAAAATGACGCATGAAATTTAATTATTAGTTTTTTACTTAATAAACTTCTGTTAAAATTCATTAACAATTAAATAATTTTTGAAAATTTGATATTAAAAGAAGCAAGATTTAGGCAATATTTTAAAGAGAACTGTTACTAAAATATGTGCTGAATGATGTCAGCACTGAGTATCAGTGAAATTTAATTACAAGATGGAGCTGTTTCAGCTCTCCAGCTTGTATGTACTTTTCACAATTCTGTCTTTGTGTAGCATCTCGTACCCAGTATTCAACAAAACACTTAAGGACAGATCCTTTATACAATGGAAAAAATATGGAAAAAATTCTCCAGGCATTATAGTCTGCGATTCCTCACCCTATTCAGTGAAGATTCCTTTTCATGCCAGTATTGAATAATATATGAAATATAAGCTAGCATCATTTGAATAATTCCACCTCACATACAGGATGAAATAGATTCCAACCCAGCTTCTAGAAAACATACAAAACAGAAGGTGGTCAATTTTGTAATTCCAGAGGTGAGACATACAAAATATCAAAATTCATTATACGGTACAGCTGCTGAGAGATGAATTTACCATGGCTCATTTAAACACCATATAAATCGCTGGCATTTTCTGAAATTACAACCAGATGGTGTCACCACCTTTCAAGCCAATTTTAATTTAGGTAGTTCCCAACACGCAGAAGAAAATGACAATTTTCCAGGAAAATTCAAGTAATTTCAAATGTGATGTAGCTCTGTTTTGTTCAGTAAATTCTTTGGCTTATGTTAAGCTATTGCATGTCTATATGGAATGTTTCAATGGAAAACAGACTGGCACGTGTTACATGTTTAGCAGAGTGCCAAAGAATGTGTAATGTGGACTGGTGAAATGTAATGCCGTGAGAAACAGGACAAGACAGCATGAAGTTTGCAAAAGTGGTAAGCTGATGCTTATTACATTCAAATCACATGTTAAATTATTAGTTTGCAAGAGAATTACATGATGTCACCCACACTAGTTATTTCTCTTGCGCGGTTAACTATGATGGGTTGGCACCTTAACTGTGGTGTCCCCTTGGGCTGCCTGGGAAGGGCTGCGGGGCCCTCAGCGGCCCTGCATAGGATGGATGGATGGATGGATGGATGATCTCATGGTTGGGTGGCATGGTGGCTCAGTGGCCTAGCATTGGAATGCTGACCCTGGTTGAACATTGTGAAGCTTCCATGATTTCTCCGGCAAAGTCCAAAACATGTGACTACACTAACTGGATTCTATAAGTTACCAAAGTAATGTAATTGTCAGCATCTGTGTCCTTCAATGGACTAGAACCTAAGGTCTTGCCATAAGCTGACATTGAGATTTCTTAATACCAGAATAATTCACCAGGCCAGAGAATGTGCTCTGTCTGATCTTCGGACACTGATCTACCGTTTCTATTTGTCTGAATTACTTATAAGATTGCCTACACTTTTTCCCGTCCTGTAAATCGTCAATATCATAATTATCAGCTAACTGCTATTTTCCCACCTAGCTAAGGTGTTTATCCATTTATATATTTGTACAGCTGAATGTATACACCTAGATACTTTTACCAGAGCAGTTTGCGTTTAAAGCCCAGGGACATGACAACCAGATGAGGCTTCCATATCTTGAAACCTACTTCTCTAATTATGAATCCCCAGCCTCTTCTTTCTATCCTGACATGGTCTTTAAAAAAAGTCCCGCGGGTAACAAGAAATCAAAGGAGATATGGCACTTCAGCTTATTTTCCAGATTTCAGCTGGGCCTCTGAGGTACTGCGGTGAGATGCCTTATCCTTTGGATGGACAGCCACTGGGTGCCAAAGTCATACACCAATAGGCATAACACACAGGTCACCATCCACGGAAAAGATTATTCTCTACACGGCAACTTTCAGTCTCAATCGTCGTTTTTACTTACATTCATTATTAAGATGTAAGATAAGAGAAAATATCAATCAGTATACAAAATAAATACTGCACTGCATTTTAGAGAGAATAGATTGTTGATTAAATTTGTGTGATTGTGCTTGAGCCTCTTCTCCACCATCTCTACATGCTTAAGGGCACTGGTGATGTTTCCTCAAGCTCTTGCAATTTGTTTCGTGCTTCAGGGGCAGCTTATGGTAAACGACATAAGCAGGTTTTCTCTTGGAGCTACGGGGTCCCCAGATAAGTCAGTTGTGGTCAGTTGCGGTCAGTTTTAAGATGGAACACGGTAAGATGAGGTCTTTTACAAATATCAAATCAATCATGGGTTAACACCTTTAGGAAATTTTAAGCACTGGAACAATGGATAGATTTTTCTCCACATCTCCAGGGTTCTCCTAGGGGTTCCTCTGAGATATTATGTTTTCACCAACAGCCCAAAGGCATGCGTTGCACGTGTTTGTGTCTGTGCCACAGAATGTCACCTGCCTTTTGTCTTTATACTTCCCAGGATCGGTGCCATGACCCTGGCTGGAGATGGCCATTACTATGGGTTGGCAGTTAAGGGGAAATTCCATGATTTAAAAAAGACCGTATGGCTTGCTATTTTTGCATATTTAATATGAAGATAATGCCAGTAGTATCTTTGGCAACATTGAAATTGTCAATGTGAAAATTAATTTCTGATAGTTTAATATCTTTAATATCTCATCCTTTGCAAGGTTGAACTGTTCTCACTTATGTTTATTTTACAAGTGTGTGTTTTATAATTAGATTTCAGGAAGTGGGAAGTTATGACAGTGTTGCTGTACAGAAACCGTATGAACTCAAGGCCAATCACAAAGATGGTCAATCTACAGTAAGAGGTTCAAAACCTGGACCCCTAGGCAATGGAAAAATGTAATATGCTGTAATGAGTTATCTGGTACCTTTATTCCTACCTCCAGATGGGTTTACATTTTGAGAAAAGTAATCAATTATAAGGTGGGGATTCCAAAATACTATGGGTATCCACCTTATAGGAGCCTGGTGTAAGGCTTGCTCTCCATGAACATATATTGTATTAGCTAAGGAATATGAGGCCATTTCATATGACTAAGTGCACACTATTTTGCATAAACAAGGTTCCCTTGATATTTAAGAGCAGTTTCATGAGCAACCAAGATGAAGTCAAACACCTTCCATGGTCTCCCCAATCTCCAGATATAAAAATTGTTTAACCTTTTAGGAAAATTTCTGAATCAGATTTTAAAGTAGATTTATCCCTCAATGAACAGGAGGCTTTAATTCTTGGAGAGTGGCTTAATATCCCCCTACTCATACTTCGAGTCTTGTATTACAGCATTTCAAAAACATTAGAAGCTGTTCTGATTTGAAAAGAGTGACTCTGCTCCTTAAAAAGCCCTGGAAATCAATATGTTATTAGATGTCACCATTATTTTGTTCATATCCTGCATGTATAAATTCCATTTCCTGGAATAAGCTGTTTATAATATATATGGCATAAAAATGGTGTATGCTGCAATATTATTAAAATTTTCCTCACTAAAAGAAGGAGTGCTTCTCGTGCATGAAGAAATTTTATGTTACTCGCAAAACTAAAAAGAGTGAAGACATATGTTTATTTCATAATCTTCTGGCTAAAATATCAATCTCAGGACCGTTTCCTTGAAGAGTAGGATTAAACTTTCCAAACAGATCCATGAGTCCCTTGGAGCCAGAAAACGAAGCTGGTCAACTCTCAGCAATGGCCTGGTTTGTACTAACCTGGGAAGCAAGCATCCTTTAAGCCGGTTCAGTGATGACTGAGCCTCTCCAGTTTGTCCTATTTAATTTTCGCTATTTTTCAGAACATTATTAGTATTATTACTCTGATTGATATTCTTTCCTAAATGATTATATGATTTTGAAACTTTTTAAAAGCACATATGAGAATATTACTACTTATATCATATTTTAAAAATGCTTCATTTTCCTACGGTCACTGGCTGCTGCTGTCATGCTCACTGCAACCCCAGACTTTTGGATTACGGGGCCTCGAGGGAAGGACTGCAAGGGTGCAGGTGCGAATGTCTTAAAACCGGACTGGCGATCACCATAAAACACAGACAATAGCGACAACACAGACACTCCTAACGATCTTAACCAAATCCCAAAAAAACAACAAACTGAATAAACCAAACTAAACAAACATTTGTCTCAGACTAGGACGGAAATCTTGACTTCAATAACAGAAAAAAACAGGTGACACACATGAGGGCAATCAGGGCAGTGGTGATTTGACAAAGTTAAAAAGGAAACGTGTAATACTGACAGACCCAAAACCCCAGTCAGTAGCTCTGGATCCTACAGTGCCGGTGTAGATGGACACATATTAATTTGCCCAGAAGGTAGGTGTTAATAAAATCTTCCAATACCTATTAAGGCATGGGTGTGTTTTTTTTTTTATTCAAAATTTTATCAAGATCTTTTCACAATCACAGGTCCATGCACTTTCGAGGTTGCCAGGTGGGGGGTGGGGGGGTACAACGATGACATCATAATCAATGTCAGATGCTAACGAGTTCCATTCAAAGCAGAATGAAGTCTGCCAGTCTGACAGTCCTCTATGTGAATGCACCACACCTGGAAGTCTGTTCTTTCTCAAAAGTAGGTCATTTACATGACAGATACGGATATGTTGTCTCCTCACTTCACTGTTTCAAAATGGCAGGGCTGGGACTAATCTCAGGAAAACTGGCTCCTCTCCAGGTGTAATAAGAGTGTAATCCCCTAGAGGGAAGCACGGTGAACAAATCACAGCCTTTGAAGAGCACCGTTCCGTGTTTTCCATCTTGCTCAGTTGAATATAACAACACAATCCATGATACCGTTAATCCGCTTCACTATACCACCTGCCTGATATAGGTATAAAAAAAAAAAAACTAGGATAGCTGGGGGGGGATCGACTCATTTTTAAAGTTGTGTTTATTATACACAGCTGTGGCAAAGCCCTTGGAAATTCTTTGTGTGCCACTGTTTATCAAGTGATGTCACTCTGGGAGAAAGAGGGGAACGTCCTTATCAGAGGGCATCTGCAGAACAATGCATGTTTTGTAAGAGCGGGCCCATGATCCAGACTGCACGGTGACACAACCAGGCAACAGAGGACAAAGAATTGGCCGACTTCCATCTGGGTCACAAGCATACTGTGTCGTCGTAAAATAGCGCAGAGTGCATACAACAGCTGAGCTGCTATGCATAAACCGCCCTTGGTAAAAGTCCCTTCATCCCTTAGTTCAAAAAGAAGGACTGCTGAGCAGTACTGATGTGTTCTAATGATTCATCTAGCTGTTAGCTTCCAACTAATGCATTTGTGACATTCCTTATTCCCCACGCTTCGGGGACTAAATGTTCTACCATAATGATGTGGATTTTTTCCGGTATTGACCTAGTTGTACAGTTAATTGGAGGTCAGGTTTTAGCAGAACATAAATTCAATATCATCTTGAGTGAATGCTTGCATCCCACAATGCACTGGTTCTGGAGGAAATGCCTTCCAGAAGAAAAGCCTTTCAGTGCCTGTCTAGACCAGCTCTTTGGAGATCGTGATGGTGGAGTTATACATCTTCGGTCTTTGAGATTTAGTTCTATAGTACCACTTTGGGAATATCTGAAAGGGTTATTGTGACAATGGTCCTTTACTTCATTAGTCAGAAGATGGAAGAAATGGTGCCACACACTGCAGAACACTTCCAGACATTTGCTGGCGCCGCATTGGCTAGAAACACGACTGCCAGACATCAAGCATGGATTGATTGTAGAAGGCGGCATGAAATGTGTTTTGGCAGGTCCTCACAGAATAAGTCTGTTTTTGGTGACACCTCAAAGTAGGCTGAGAGGGGTGGGACTTTTGAATTTCACCCTCTTTCATTGCCAAAACTTTCCCCATGTAGGCGCTTTCCGTGTGCAACAAATAGCTGTGAAATCCATACTGTTGGCTCCTCTTTCTTTCTCTTAGATGGTTCTTCAGACCCCATGTCCGAGGAGCTGCCTTATTCTGTGCTTTTATTTTGGTCTCGCATCCTTAGCAAAGCTATGCAAAGGGAATCAGCCAATTTAATGCAAGTAAATTTGATTTCTAGGGTATATGGCAATAAATGATTGCGGAAAAGCAACACTTCTACATCTGGCAGAACAAATGAAACGTTTTTTTGAATTAGCTTCAGGTTTTCTGAGACTGTGGGTTATAGCTGTTTTCCAGTACATTCCAGTATGTTATAGCTCCTAATTGAAAGGTGCATGAGCCAAAGAAAGAAAAAAAAAATGTAGAAAGACAGGAGGGGAAAAGAAAGTAACTGGTCTCTTGTCGATTTCATGCTTTATTACATCTAGCATATCCACATTGTTTTTGCCAAGCCTGTCAGGTGTTTGGACAGTGAAGCAGATTAGGAAGGAGAAGATTTATGGTGTAAGTCCTGTGAGGGTAATTTCAGCAACTGTTATGTGATGTAAGCACTGACATTAAGGGCACCGTAGACCAGAAAACAAAACCTCTAACAGGATATTAGCAGACTATTCTGAGTATCTGCTTATGCTACTAAACAGAAATATGGTTAATAGTTAATGGGCTTATTGGAATACTCAGCCATTGTAATTGCATGCATAGAAATTGCTTCTGTTAGAATCATATGGTTGTGGACTTGACCCAAAAAAGTTACATAAAATACTTAAATACAGTATTGCACATTATGTACAATTGTATGTACATTTCCTGAGAGATATCGGTGCCACAGCTTGTTTCCCAAACCAAAATTATTTTAGTACAAGACATCCTTGTGGGGACATTTGTTGTGCCCCCACAAGGGAAAACTAAATTTTAGAAAAATTGGTGAACGCAATCAAAAAGCCAAAAGAGACAAAAGTTGGGTATTTTGTTCAGTGGCTTATGGTCAAGATTAGGGCTGGATTTGGGTTGGGGTTGTCATAATCAGGATTAGGGTTAGGCCCATAGAAATGAATGGAAGGTCCCCACAAGATCAGAAGTACAAATGTGTGTGCATGTGTGTAAATCTTGCCCTGCAGGGATATGACAGGCTACAGGACTCCATTAAGCATACAGTCCCCTCTAATCAACAGCATGGCTTTAAAATGTCATTTCATACACATTTGACATCTTTGGTAACATCGTTCGACTTGTGTTTTCAATTAGTGGCATCCGGACAAACTGGAAGGATACCTAGGTTCATTTCCACAAAATAAGACTTGCCTAATCCAAGCCGTTGTTTTATTGTCTTTCATTGTTTTCATCCCTAGGGGATAGAAAAGGAAGGTCAAGGGTGTTTTGGAATACTCTGGTCCAAGGCAATGTCTTGCACAACTTAAAAGACTATCCCTGTTGAATAAGGCGATATCATTTATAATTGTTATACCTTGAAGTTAAGGATCAGTGCCCAAGTCCACCAGGTCATGGCTTCAAAGGCTATGGCAGAGTAATGGCATATTACCACCCAACTCCTCCAGAGGTGCCAGACCCTGGCTGATGCTGTTCCCTGACCCCAAAACACACTCTTAACTGTGATGAGCCAGGTGTTGTACCAGTGACCCAAAACAATCCCTGGTACAACACCTGGCTCATCCCAGCAGCCAGATGGCACAATTATAGGTGTACAAATAAAAAGAGGAGTTTTAGAAGGACAGACACATGCTGATCAGAAGCAGGTGTATTGAACGCTTCAGCCTACTTGTCCATCCTGGTGAACCAGGTCCATCCCTTCATGATGAGTGTCTACTCACATTTCACTAGGAGTGTACCAGAATATTTTGAGGAGCAAATCCATAGTCAAGGAAGTATGCAAACACTAATACTGTACTGAATCTATGCATATGAATCATTCTTCCATATTTAATTACTGTTCCACAAAACCAGTCATGACACTCACAGCTAGCTGTAAGCAACACATAGAAAATATGTGTACTGCTGACTCTGCATAATGTTTCACTGATGTTCTGGCTATTAATAATGGGAGGAGCTGGAGCTGATCCCAGCCAGCTAAGGGCAAAAGGTCCTTTAACATGTGTTCTTACACTCTTTGAAAACGCAATTGCAAATCCAAGCAGTTTTAAAAAATACTTCACACAGTTTCCTGGATTTCATGAATATAGTATGTACAGATTTATGCATAGTATACTAGATAACACTATACCTCTAAAGGCATTGGACAACACAAAACAGATGCATTGCACAGTATGCTAGGGATCTCTGCCTCAATCTGACAAGTCATGGGTACAAATCTTGTAGCCAGCAGCAGAATCATAACACCAGTGTACTCCTGAGGATGGACCATAACTCCACTTTGTTCAAACATGCTGTCTGACCCTGGGCTGTGACCCCAAACCTTGCTCATACCCATCTTGCTCACACATATCAAATTTCCCCATAAGAATGAACATATATATAGAGATATTTTTAATATCATAAATGTTATCAATTCATGCACTTTTATTTGTCTCCAGTCCTGTTATTTATTGTCATTACAGTTTGGCTCTCTGCAAACCAGGCTGATACCCACTAAAAATCAAGCAGATGTTTTTCATAACGACCTGATGTTCCTTTATCTGTATGCAAGGCAGCTTGGAACCTAATCTTGGGAAGCCTGGACCATAGGAGTGATGGCAGAGAAGTGTAGGGAAAGCCATCATTAACTTGTTCAGAGATAGTGGTTTCTGCCCACTTTCTGTCCATTGGTTTTCATAAGGACCAGTGTGAATGTTCTCTGGAATTCCAGGAGGGGGTCCACTTCAGATCTTGTTGCTATGGGCAAAAAAAAAGATTCTTATTGTTTTCTGATTTGCTCAAAAATGAGCAAAAGATGTTCTGAAGCCAAAGGCTGTGAAACACATTACTGGTTTCATGTTTGATGGGAGTTTTACATTAACACAAGTATGTCCTGTCCTAATAAAGTGCAAACAGAGCTTGGGTCCAACATTTCAAAAGTCAGCGGCAACATTAACTTTGGCCCTGTGGCCTACCTGACAAAGGGAAATCAATTCCCGAGAGTTCAGCCGCTTCAAATTCATAATCGGTTTTACGTTGCTTAAGAAATAAGAAGTGAACTAGAATAGTTATTCCAGATGTTCGACTTATTGTTATTAGTATTGCACATTTCTCCTACCATACTGCATTTCAGAATAGCAGAATTAACAACAAATCCATTTTCCAAGCTGCTTTACCCTATGCAGGGTCGTGGGAAGGGGGGAGTCTGGATTCTATCCCAGGCAACTTAGCGCACAAGGCTGGGGTACATACTGGATGGGGGGCCAAGCCATTCCAGGGCACAGTCACACACGCACTCACACATCCACAATAATAAAAAATAAATCCCATTAAATTATTCAGATACATTTTGAAAGAGGCCAATAACTCACTAAAAGCAAAATCAAACTGTACCCCAAAAACTGTTGAGAGAATTTAGATAAATGGTACTGCAACATGATCTATGGGGAAATATCGCCATATTCAATTTTTGCTGTGTGATGTAAGCTGCTATAATGTTTGTGGGGGTCCAGTAATTTTCAAAAGCATTAAATTAACATGATACCACTGAACCAAAGGTTAACCCCCTGAAAGACCATTTCTCTGCATAGTATCTCATCTCCAAATGGAAACCTGGCCTTTAAGAGCCCAGCACACCTTTGGGTGGGATGTCGGCTAATGAGGTCCATAAATCACAAAGTAGAGGACTCGGTCTGAGGGCCATGCTCATCTGACAGCCAGGCAGAGTGTATCTTTGGGACTGCCAGTCCTTTCTGCTTCTCTGACTTTGACCTATTCCTCTCACCACAGTTCAAACGTACTGCGACATTTGAACCCAAAACCCTAAGGGAATGTTGAACAGGGAGTAAATTGTCATTCTGTAAAGTGCATCTCCTTTCTAAATGTTCTTGTCCCCTGAAACATCCTTTACATTAATCATGCCACAATAAAACCACTCCTGAGTCTACTATATTTTGGGGGAGTTATTCCCTAATGCGAAAAAAAAAAGCATGGCATTTAAAGTGCAAAGACAATGTTTGTTAGCTACAGGTCGTGCAGGGATAAATAAGAAAATGAGGTGGATTTTCAGCACAATGACATAACCTACTTACTGTATTTTTCCTTCCATGCAGAACATTGAAAGTTTGTAGCCATGAAGGTCAATGTCATGCAGCCTCTGTTGTCTTATATGTACGCCATATTTAAAATATGTTGTTTTATATATGTAGTGGTAGCAGTAGTTAGCACTGTTGCCTCACACTTTCAGAGTTGGGGTTCAGATCCCACCTCTGCTCTGTGTGTGTGTGGAGATTGCATCTTCTCCTTGTGTCTCACGAGTCTCTTCTTGCAGTTCAAAGACCCAAAGTCTAGGCGGTAGACTTATTGGAATCTCTAAATTGAATATATAATATCTGTCCTGTGATAAACTGTCAATCTGTCCAGGGTTGACCCCAGCCTCATTCTTGATGTTGCCTGGGATAAGCTCCAGGTAACCCTGACTGGGATAAATGGTTAAAAGGTGTGTGTGTGTGTGTGTGTGTGTGTGTGTGTGTGTGTGTGTGTGTGCACATGTGTGTAATTGCTGTAGATTTCTCAGCTGCACATTCCCACTGTAAATCTCCCACTCCACTGGCTTCCAAAGGTGATCTATGAAATCCAGATCTGATGCCTGGGAAAGGGATCAAAGTACATTGAAATCACTGTCATGTTCATTTAACCAGTATGTGATGGCTTGTACCTTGCTGAAGAGCACATTATCCTGCTGGAAGTAGCCATCAGAAGACCAGTAAGTTGAAGCCATAATACCACCGTCATCAGCCAATCACTCTTTGGCTGATTAAGCAATATTCATGGCGAAACGTGAAAACCAGTTTGATCGCAGTTCGTGGACTACAAACTGATGCATGCTCATCATGTTTTGTCTACCTGGCTCAGAGACTGCTACTGTTGGTCCACTATAACTCGCTGATAAACTTCAGAGGCTGTGTATCAGCCTGTTTGATTAATCAGTTTCAGGGAATGATAGTTTCACTATGTATAAGTAATTTACATAGTGGCTGCATAAGAGTACATTTAAGTAATCTGGTTCAGGGACTGATACAATATATGTTTGATGGTTCTCCTCACCAGCATGCTTGATTAATCTAGTGACACAGTATGTCAAAGTACTTGAGCTCTGAGGCTGGTAGGAAGTGACTGCATGTTTGACTAATGCATCTCAGTCATTTTTTTGATTGCAGTATGTCTAATAAATTCAACTCAGAGGTTGTGCAGCAGTTTAATACTGTACAATACTATACAATAATCCTGGCCAGGAATTGCAGTAACGCCAGTCCGGATTAATTAGTCAGTTGACAATCAGCAACAGACAAGGGTTAAGCAGAACAGAATACACTTGCTGGGTAAGCACAGAATGTATCAATTCCAATGAAACCGAAAATAGACATCACTCTAAATTGCTACAGGACACTTAAACACAAAACAATGCAAAGAATCAAAATGTTAGGTACCCAGCAGAAGATGCACAGGTGAGAGGGACCTCAGCCTCCGACTGAGTGATGTGTTACCACTGAACAAACTAATCATGAATCGAGGGTTTTCCTGAAGATATGACCGTAGACCAATGAATAACCAGATCCGGAGCGTAATACTCCATTGTAAATTTAATGTTGTGCTTCTTTGTTCACGATGGGAGTAGAGCCTTCTTTCAAGACAAGATTTCCCTAAAGTTCCATTTCTTTAGAATGGTATTAAATACTGTATTAGGACTGAGATCATCGTACCGGTCACACTGAGACTATTCAAATAAGATCAGACATTAATATATGCATGATTTGATTTTACAGTCACTACATAAGTATTCCGTGTTCAATTTTGCGTGACCTGGGTTAGGCTGAGATCCGACAGGCATACCCATGGAAGTATGTGAGTTCAGTTCCTTTGAAATGCAAAGAAACACAGATCCAGAGAAGCCCAGAATCTCAATTCTTGTGGGGCCAGGAGCCATCCAGGATGTACCCATTCCATGTGCCTGGTGCTGCCTGGGACAGGCTCCATACTCCCTCCAGTAACTATCTTAGGTGATTTGCAGTTGGAAGATCAATTTCTGAATGGATTACTTAAACTACTTCAAAATTTTTCAATACTCAGAAAAATAATGGGCTAGTCAAAGTTTTACTATAACCCTTGGGGTTGTAATTTTATTAATGATTAGCAATTGTATTGTGACTATCGATGATTTCTGTTTAGCTTTGGAACATGAGGAATCCTCTCCCTCAAATATTTGCTGTGCTACCATTGCAGGTGTTGCCCTTTGGTAGAGGTCCTAATTGAGTTTCAAATTTTGGCCATTTACACTCTATGTTTTACAGTTTTTTTTCCCCAGTCTACCAATCAATATGAACAAAAGAGCTGTAACATCAACTCCGTCTCTTCAGATACATAGAAGGACAAGACGCCGGTCTGAGACGAGCCGGTTCGGGTTTGGTATGAGAGACTTTGCTGACAACTAAAGAAAACACAAAGAGGTGCTGAAAAATAAGACAGGGCCAGACTTTGCCCACTCTGGCATCTTTGTCGCAGGGCTGAGGGCTTTGCATTTATCACTGCTGCCCCATCTGCCCCCCAGTCTCGCGGTAATCTCTTCACGCTACCCAAAAGCCGTTCAGTTGTCTTGTTCGCCAACGAGACCTCTCTTTGTCCTTGCTGAATCACCCCTCGTACCTATTCTGGGCATCGCAGGGTGGGCAGTGAAATTTATCATCATTTGAAATGACATTTCACATTCGTCACTGAAGGTGGCACCCTGTGCTACCTCACCTTAAAGAAGCATCACTAGATAAACTACAGGAGTGATTCTAATTAAATTTAAGCAGATGGCAGCAACTTGAGACTCAATTATATCCTATACACACAGTGTGATAAAGTGCTCGTTCTTTCTTAGTGGCCAAAAATGCAAACATTTGCATTTCATTGACCCTAACAGCTTCTTAAAACCCAAGGAACTAGAGCTGAGGTCTGCATGGTAACATTCATTTGGGTTATGAATATGACAGCTAATTTTTTTCGTTGCACTTTCTCTGAGCAATTAAGCAACACTGGGTCACTCACACGGACCTTGGCTGCTAGCTAGAAGAGGATTTGACGTATGATTCAGCTTGAGGTGTGCTGCAAACAATTAATGACAGCTGATCACTGTACATCGCACTGAGTCAGAACTCTGATTCTGAATCACTACGAGGGCAGCGCTGTACCAGTTGAAATTTCAAGGTAATTGGAATATTACCTTTACCAGTAGATTTCTCTGTTTTCTGTACTTGCAGAATGCTGGGTACCATGTCAGCTTATATGAGTAAACAGAAATGTATTGAAGTAGACAAACTAAGCAACCTTTTTGAAAACACTAATATTTTAAAATATTTTAATAATCTTCCTATCTTTTATCGCTAAAACTGAAATTCACAGCATGAATCTGAGAAGAGGTACTGAACTGTACAATCCTACTACAGTAACTTTAAAATTAACTCAATGAATGAACACTGCAAGCGAGAACACTAATGTTAATGTACAGTAAATACCACGGCTCCTCCTGCAGATTTTAATATATGCTTAATTCTGCTGTTGTTTCTGATCTGTTTACTTGTGAGATGTAACAGAGATTGATGGAGAAGACTACAAAGTGAGAGGGATGTATCCAAACATGCCAGGATATTCATGAGGGTGAGAGTTTCATAGATTCAGACTTGGGCCGTGGGATGATACCCATTCCAGAGTGGACGTCTCTGGACTAATTAGTTAGTCAACTCCAGCAGCAGAACCTTTGCTGCACAGGGAACAGGTAATAACAGGCCGGCATAGTCTAATTCAAAAACAAACCCTTATTGACATTTTTCCCCTGTTGAATTTTGCTGACAGGTTCTCTGGCATTAATGAAGCACCCACTGAAAAGTCAGCTGAAATGGCTTTGGTAATAAGAGATCCTATCTTAAGTACGAAATGAATGACTCCAACAACCATATTGAATTGTCTTCCAGGTGCCAGAGGAAATGACATCAATATCACTTCAAAAACGCTGGCTAAAACAGAAGCAAAACAGAAGCAAGAAAAACCTCAAAATTTTCTTGACAAATTGACCAGCATGCACTGCACACCACATGGTACACTGCAGAGGAAGTGCACAGGTTTACTGGCCAGCTTCCCTCAGTCAAGAGTGCTGGCAACTCTGGTATGATGAAATTACTAGGTGTGGTGTAGTTTTTACCACCATTAGAGGTTAAAGAACATGGCAGTAAATAAATCATTCATATCTACAGTATCATGCTAACCCTGTGTAGCAATATTTCTATCCTGATAGGAACAGCTTCTTTCAGGATTACAATTTCCCCATTCATTTAGTCAAGTGCCAACTAAATGGATGAACCCTCCATCCCCCATGCCATCAGAACGAAATCTAACTTGGAACTGGCAGCGACCATTCCAAACATCCAGCTCATCCCAAACTTCCCTACAACGCGGTAAAACATCAACATACGTTTTTTTTACAGACAGACTCGACGGAAACATGAGTATTTGAAAGATGTGTAGTGATCACCTGTCTATCACTGTACCACGAAGGCATGACTTCATACAAACCGACTAGCGGGTGATCAACCAAAACGTCTTACCCCGCTCCACGGCCCTTGCATATACATCGCCAGAAGAAAAGGTGACATCAAAAATGATGTAAAGCATACGTCATGGATCTCTCAGTCAACAGACGTTGACCAAAATGAAAACCTATGAGAGATTGTGGCGCAGTGTCTGAAAATACAAATTCCTCCAATGATCAGGAAGGGTGTCTAATTTGCACGTTTATTTTCCACTTTGGAAGTTATCAGCATATCACTCAATTGGAAGACAAGTGAGATGTCAAAAAATTATTATACACAATCCAGAGACTATATTCTAGACACTTTAGATAATGTTTGTCAAAGTGAATGTGAATCTTTTTACACTTCAAAATGGTCATTTTCTTAACACTTTGCACAAACGAGCCACCTCCATTACAAAATTTTGTTATTTACAAAATAAAACCACTGCCATTTGTCTGTTGTCTTATGAGTGACACACAAAATCGGAGGTCTGATGTGTCCAGGAGCAATAAAAAAATTGGAAAAAAAAATGCCTTGTGGTAGTATACAAGATTTATTATTTCTAACAATGTCTCATGTTCATAACCAATAAACACAACTTGTACCAAAGTACTTTAATAATTCACTTGACATGCAGTCATATTTCATTCACTGATCTTTTTGCATGTCAGAGAAGGTTACAGTACTGTACATCTTCCAGTTTATTGATGTAACTTCTGGCTGAATAGGAGTCTGCCTATTTTACGCCACACCCTCTGAACTTAAGACACTGAACGTTCCTTTTCATTTTTAAGGCGATAACTACAAAGACAAAGGGTTGTGAGAAAAACATTGCTAGCCTTCTCGAGGGGACAATGGCAGTTCTTGGTACCACCTAGCCTCCCCTGATGGTCCTGTTCACCAGGTGTTGTCTGCAAGATACAATTAGTACAGTAGGTGTGCCTGTCAATCACACGGCTTGGAAGATTATCTGCTTGCCTGTAATTAATGTGTTAGGGGCTCTTTGGCCCGGAGGATAAAGGCTTCGCCAATAACAGGCCCAAGGGTATTAATTACTGAAGGTCAAAGCCACCACAAAGGGCGGGATCTTACCAGAAGCACACACAACATGATTGTTTAAATTTCACACGTAATACAGGCCTGACAGTTCTGGGCCATCCCCAGGGCTAGGAGGTACAAGGTAGCCAAGGTAATGAGTTTGAAGAGGAAATGGCAGGACTGGTGGTGTTTGTGAGTGAAATGCGTTCAGGAGAGCAGGAAGAGGAAATCAAGGAACCAAGGAGGAACAAGACCAAAAAGAGAAGGAAGACAGGGTGTGTAGAGTGTTGAAATACAGTGTATATACATACTGTATCTCCATTCAGTCTTAATCAATCATGAGGTTTGATACTACTGAAACATCCCTACTACAGTATGCATCAACTGGAATAGTACCAGGGTACAAATGTGGTGCATGCTGGGAAAAGAAAAAATTCCAGAGGAAAGCATTGATTTTATGCAGATCAAGACTCTAATACATCAGATTGTTTTAATTTCTTTTGTATATTAAACAGAGATTCAACATGTGTATGAAAATACTCATCACTCCCTGGTGGGGGCTGTTCAAATCCTAAACACTTTAACAATAAAGTAACTAAATTAAGTGATGCATCATAGTTACATTGTTTGTTGTAAGGTGTCATCCAAAAAGTAGCATCTCGTGCTGATCATCACCATGCAGGATGACCTCACCAGCGACAGGTAACTTTTGTAGTGAAATCTGGCCTGGATGTAACACACTGACGCCTCTAAATTACCCCTTACTCTTTGTGTCTGCATGTGAGTGTTTTGTTGTGAATTCTGGGGTACCTTGTGGTTACTGGCACAAGATATGTGGAGACCCTGCATTGGAATGGCTATTGAAGATGGATGGGACTTTTTAAGGAATTAAACTTTGGCCTAAAGGTTTTATAAGCAGTTATCTGCTACATTCCGGTCCATTAGAATTGGAGGGCTTTAAAAATAGTATCTACAGGGAATCATGCATTAAGAAAAGTCAAACTTGCAAAATGCAATACTCATATGTTAAGCATAACACTCAAACTGTAAATACGGGAATCCCTGGAAGCATTCAGTGTGTTTTGCCACACAAGACAAGTCACATAAAGATTAAATTTTTCAGTTATTAAAAGCTGACAAAAGAAAATATTTCATACCGTATGTTTCTTCTCTGAAGAGAAGGGATGATGGTAGAAACACCTTTTTCCTTTTCCTACTTTCTAAAGAAGTTCGCCGAGTTAATTTGCATCTTTGCTCCAAATCTTGGTGCCAGTTACAAGGAATTTAGCTGTGCAAGACATCCCTATAAGTAGATAAAAAAGGTTCTAATTACAATCACACCTGCTGCCATCTACAGGATGCCAAAAAGGTAATCCTGCTCCCGAAATGGACCAACCCCTTACATGTTCCGAGATTCATCAAATCATACTCCACAGTCTCCAAATTGCATCAGGCAAACGACAGGCACTATTCTTTTGAATTTATCAGTAGCCTACCAACTATTAAGGAAAGTCAATTCATTTAACTGTTTCCAGCTATTGTTGCCAATGCTCTTTACTGTATATTTTAGTGTTATTTACCCCGCTTCAAACAGCATATTGAAATTATGTATCAGGAAATCAGGCAAACATTAAGTTTCACTCTTGTCTCCTAACAATGACAGGAATTAAATCTTGTAAAACTCTGAGTAAAAGTCCGAATATACAAAGTAAGAAATGAACAGATCATGAAATGTTTCACCTGCATTAAAATTATACTCATCAATAAACGTAGTAATGGATCAAAGGGATTAGTTTACTACGTGTATCCTGTGTATAGGCTTTTGTTAGTTATCAGGCTCTCTTACTGTCCTTTAATTTGGCCAAATGTCTAATCTAAAAAAAAACCCATTTGTGTGTTACGGTCATTTACTATCATGATATCATGAAGAGAAGAGTGAAGGGAATCATTGGGAAGTTGATGGTTAATTCTGGCCACATTCTGGATTATTTCATTGAAATATTTATGATCTGTTGGTTCCTGGCCATTATGTGTGTGTGCTGGTCCCTAGGCTGAATTTTGGTTGGTTTTTTCCTAAGGGGAAAGCCAGAGCTGTGGAACGAGGATAAAGTGATGTCATTTTAAAAATGTTTATCACCGTTTTTTGATTTTTTAAAACTACACACAATTTCATATTGTGGCAGTTTAAATGCATTATACCACGTTACTTGGTATCATCACACAATGGGACAAATTAACAGTACAAAATGTTACAAATATTGTATTTTATCTTTCTTTAAAGCAATAAAATGTTACTAGCAGACTTATTTTGAAGCACCGTGTTTCTGTTTATTGGCGTATTCGGTCGAACCGGACGCAGAAATGAAACTGTGGCTTGTCAATCAGGAATCCCAACAAAAAACATGAAGTACGGTCCTAAAAAAATGAAAGGTACTGCTGTAAAATGCACTTTTGCTTGTTTGTTTGTTTAATATAACTACTTATCCAGTAAAGGACTACAATGAACCTGCATGCAATGCAAATCCAGAATGCATTGACCAGAATCAGCTTAAAAAACTGATAGACTGACTGCCGGTATAGGTGATTACAAACTGAAGCTCTGTGGAGGTGGAAATCATCATGGAAAATGACCACACCTGTGAGCAGATAATGCGTGAAATGGAAATAGGACTGCCCAACAGAATGCAGGCTGGGGTTGGACGCAGAAAAGAGGGGTCAATTTCTCACTGTAACCTCAAATATGTAAAACACTGCATTTATACAATTCTGCAGAACTGAATTAGTAAGTGGCTGGCATAACTAGAAACAGCATTAAGTAATGTATTAATAAGGGCCAGGATTCAGTCTTTATGTTATGCTCTCATTCTGTGATGGATTCTACATTTTGGATTCTACATTCTACGTTGTGGGGTGGTGATGTGGCTCTGTGGGTTAGATGTTTGTGTCCGTAACCAAACGCTCACAGGTTAAATTCCACAGCCGGCAAAAGTGTCCATGTCACCGTTGGACCCTTGAGCAAGGCCGTTAATCGCAATTGCTCCAGGGATACTGAACACCAGCTGACCCTGCACACCGACCCTCAGGTCTCAACTTGGAGAGCAAGATAGGAAAGCATGAAAACTATGAATTTGCCCACAAGGATGAATAAAGTACTAATTATTCTAATCTCAGTGTGTGGTGTCACACCGATCCCCTATTTTACATGCCATGCTCATTTGCCAATGTTCAGAGAACTTGTACTATTAGACTTTTGGATTCTGTGCAACGTGAAGTTGCTGATAATTATGCAAGAATTCATCTTCCTGGCCATGAGCATCAGTGGTGACACTGCGTTTTTTTTTTAATCGCTTTGCCCATCTGCCCATGGGATGATGTGTGTCCTTCAATTAGAGATGCGATCTGAGAGAAGTCATTACGAAACAAATTCCATTTAGTGAGACATAACACGTATGAAGATGGTAGTACATATCTCTGTTACCACTGCTATATGCAAGTAATTAGATTAGCATATTAGCCTGTTTGTACAAGTCACTATAAAGATGTGCTGCCCGTCATTTACTAACACGTGTAAACTGTTTAATGAATTAAGAAAAGGAGAACCCAGACATTTGCCTCCAGTACATTCCCATGTATTATAAAGGAACCACTGCTAAGAAAGTGAACAGAATTGTCTACACTGGCTCGACAAAGATAAAGAGTCGTGTTAAATTTTACCATTGAAATTGTATGAGCTATACTCTGGTTCTGGGCCGATATATAAGTCGCCTTTCAGACGCATTTTTTCGTACAGCTTCAGATTGCGTACAAGGAGCCCGGGTTCTGACATGGTTGAACCAACGTTAAATCTTAAGATATGTTTTTTTTTTTTTTTCCTCTTTTTAAGGACATTTACGGTAACAACTCTCATCTCATCTGGATTCTTGCCATCAAGCCATGCATAACTGTATGATAGACTGGGAAGAGGAATGAAAGTGTGGTTTGACACATTTGTTCTACCAGGCCTATAACTATAATGCTTGGAAAATTGCACGATGTACTCATTCTAACCTTTGCACAGACAAACAACTGAACACACATGTAGTATTAGTGTACAATAACTGACACATGAGCATGATAGCTAATGACACGGAGGCATAATCTGATGGTGCTAGTTTCATGTGGGCAGCAGCTGAAACTTGGGGAGCACATTAGGGTGTGTTGCTATAGTAACATACCTTAACGTATAGACCGGCTGAAAAAAACGAAGAAAAACACCTAAGCAAAAAGTAATTCTCAATGCATACATTTCTTGCACTGTTATAATGAGAATGCATAAGAAAAACCATCATGTGAATGAAATGCGACCCTGCAATCTGATCAGGCTTCAGTTCTGTTTTAAGCATGGACAGTGCATGCATGGGATATCAGATGTCAGTATCCTCCTGAGGCACTGTTGTCTCTCAGATGCATGCCGGGTGTGAATACAGCTGGGCTGAATATAGATCTACAAACAATCCAGAGATCTGAACATGTGAAGAGGCCAGTCTGGGACATACCTGGCAACACGATAGGCTAAGTTAAGATAAATGTATGTGGAGGAAGATGACTATTACCACTTCTTCACTCTCAGAACCTGCAAAATGTGAAATGGTACCTTAACCACAAGGTGATGCCTAGCAGATATTTGACTAATATTTATGAACCGTGTTGAATTATTTTTGTGTCACCATTCTATTTTAACATTTTACTTGAGCTTCCTACTCATCACAGGTGATGGGGTGTCATGAACACCATCTTCAGATGCTCTGGCCATGGTGCAGGATTTGTCAGGTGGAGATTGCGACTCCTATGGAAAATCTCTCTTAGCAATGTTTATAGGAAAAGATAAGTGTGAACGCAACTCACGTTTCAAAAACTACAAAATGGTACATTGATTTTGTTGGTGGTGTAATGAGACCTGCCTTTGAAAGCCAGAGAATGACATAAACACTGTACATTGTCCCGAGATGCTATTACAGTATCATCAAACGCGGTTCCAATTTGGTGTTCCGGAAGTATCCTTACAGCCATGTTTTTTCTGACTTCCTGTCAGCTATGGCAGTTAGCATGACAGTTTGTCATATGAAAAGATGTTTTCCCTCAACCAGCTGCATAGATCTCATAGGTTATTCAGCCATACTGTAGCTTAGTCTGTCGCTTTTCAACCAACCCGTAATCACCCCCCCACACACACACACCCAACACCTTAACATTTGAATTGCTTGCTAAAATGACTTTCCATGACCACATGGCTCCTCCCTTGTAGAAGCCACCTGGTCCTAACTTTATTCATGCATGGGCATTTCTCTAGCTATGGGATTAATCTGTAAATGTATTTGGGGCACAAACAACATATTGACAACACGGTGACACCTCATACATGCTGATTGCATCTGCTGTCTTCTAAGAAAATTAATAGAATCCAAAAATATATATTCACTGTGATTTGTTTCTGTTCTTCTTTGCATATTAGGTGTTCATTTTTTGAGGAATGACAGCACAGAAATCAGATCAGAATCTAAATGAAAAATGCTCATGGTGCTTTTATCTTTAGTCAAATTTGCCATGATTTCAAGGATATTAGTTGTCAATGTGTTTGAAATTTTGTAAGCAATTTAGCTGTCAAAGGGGTGATTTCTGAAGTGTGCAACAATCAAATCTACAGCGCGTACACAAATGCCTCCCTAAAGACATTCAGAATCACTAGCATTATTCCTTGTGTATAGCTGTAAGTTTTAGGAAAGAAGGATGGATGGATGGATGGATGGATGGATGGATGGATGGATGGAGTTACCATGTCCTGGTGCCCCAAATTGTTGCTTGCTACAAAAAGGTATAGATGTCACTTAACGTTAATCAATGTCATTTTTTTGCCCTTGTTCAGGAAACCGAACACCATTTAGCTAATGTGCTGGAAGTAATTGCTGTAAGAAAGGTTAATAAATGAATCCTTGTACAAGTGCCACAAGAGTGATTAAAACCCAGTGGTCTACAGTTCATTAGGTGTTGACTTAACCGTTCCTGTAGAATGAATAGTCCACCAGATGTAGAAGCTGAAAAGGTGATCAGAGCCACATGGGAGAAAAGTGGGGGTCAGATTTTGATGTAATCCCCAGATAGGCATACAGGCAGCATCAGTGGAATGCCGTTTCTTCATGTGAGGAAAGGACATGGAGCACTGGAGAAAAAAAACAGAATGCATCCATTGCAAATGTGTAGTCTGGTGATGTAGTCATTTTTTTAAATATGTTTGTGGTGGTCAAGGAGGCAGCCATTGCCAATAATAGATAACGTCTGGATAGACAGTTAACAACAAACTATTTTAGTTAATTTAGCCATTAAGAGCAATTAATGGCACCCCAAGTGAAGGATGCCACATCCATACAATAACTATACTTCAGAAGTGGATTCTAAACCTAACATGTTATGCCAGTAAAGTCATCTTCACCTTTACTTTTTTTTAGCAAGTGTCCATACATTATCCCAAGCCAATGAGCCCAGACCCTTCCCAGCTAGGCACCACAAATAGCCCCAGAAGACCTGGCACATTTCAGCTTTTCTCAATGAGACAGTGCTGCTCAGAGTGTCAGAGCCTTGCCGATCAATCCTGCCAAGCCCCTTTCTACTCATTTTTAATTTCCCCAGGCAATGGTATGTATTTACTCAAATATCGAACTGATTTAAGCCTCTTCAGGTATTCCACGTACAATTTTTTTTTTTTTTTTTTTGTCTTTTGAGCTCTGTCTGTTATCTTAAAATTAAACAATGTTAACCCAGGTTAAATTACATGGATCCAGAATCTTTGATGTGTCTGAAAGCCAAGCGATATTTTACTGTCACCATGTTTTCTTTCTCGACCATCAAGAGAATTGCATTCATTAATGTGGAAAAGTTAAAAATATTCATTCGGCCATCTGCCATTCATCCAACTGCTTACTCTATTTAGGGTTGTAGGGGGTCTTGAGTCAATCCCAGGCTGCATAGGGCACAAGAGTTAAAGAAATATATAGTCACACAAATCTGTGTCTAACAGTGCCTATCCCTACGTCGTCATACTGCCTGGGTTGCAGGTATTAATCCCACACTTGCCCTGTGGATGACTGTTTGCATGTGTGGTATCCCTTTCAGAACGAACCCCATCCCTGTGCTTGAAGCTGTCTGAGGTAATCTCCACAAGAAGCTGTGAGACAGAAAATAAAGCAGATACAGGAAAATTCATGTAACGAAAAAATGAGCTGTGATACATTAATTCTAGATTCATACGTACTTTTAGTATGTGAAGTGGGAAAGAATGCCTTTTTTGTGTGTATACAAGTTTAAAAAGTATACTGCCTACGTCTACAAATAATTCTACTTGCATCCATATCAGTATTCATGCAAAAAATGATTTTTTTGCATTAGTCTGACATCACAAGCACAAAAAGCTGTACTAAAGCATATAACGTCCATCCATCCATCCATCCATCCATCCATCCATCTGGTCAGACAAGATGGGGAGTGTGGAGGCTATCCCAGTCAGCACAGGCCACAAGGCAGGGCTTCAGTCTGGATGGCAAGCCAGATGTAGCATGTTATGTATGTTCAACTCCCCATTCACTCAATGGACTTGACCGAGACAGACAGATAGATAGACTGACAGACTGACTCACCCACATACTCTCTCTTTTTCTCTCTCTCTTTCTCTCTCACAATGCAGTTCACCATTAACTACGATGCAAGGGTATCACACCCTGCATTTCTCCATAAAAGTGGTTGTATGCTTAATGAAGGTAAAAGACCACCTGGATCTGTGAGAAGACACCTGCGTCTTTAATGGTTGGCCGTCTTTCATATGCATTCCAGTGACCATTTGGACTGGAGCCATTTCTGACAGACCACCTGCCAGATATCATCAGGTGAAAACTTTCCTGAGCAGATGACGGCAGTGTTGGAGAGCTCTGAGTGTTCATCATCTTCACAGGAGCTCGCCTTTAGAATTCGTGTTGAATCGATTTCTAATAACGCTAGCACGTTAGCCACTCCTCAAAGCGATAGATTGCATATTCTCAAAATGTCACGAGGGGTTACTCCAGTTTCCTCCAGCAGTCCAAATACATACAGTTAGGGGAACCGGTGTCACTAAACTGCCCACTGTGTACAGTATGTTCTTGATGATGGACTGCATTCCTGTCCATTAAGCCCCCAGCTTTGTGTCCCAAGCTTTCTAGGATAGACCCGAGAATCAATGCAATAAGGTACTAACTAAGAATCCCAAAGATGCATGGGAGGGTTATTTAAAATTAATATTCTTGTACAAATAACTTGAAAAATATGCGGCCATAGCAAGCTGCTCAGTCACGTTATTTATAGTGCATTTATTTCAAAGGACACCTTTCTGTCATTATGAAAGGTGATGTAACTCCATTACAAGCAATGAGATGTTTTCCACTGGTCGCCTGGGCAAAGAGAATTCTTTTACTGAAACTGAAACTTGTGGAAATAAACCCCCCTGACAGAAATCAACTGGAAACTCCCTATGGTATCACTCTAATTTAACTCATAATAATTAAGGAAGTCGGCGTCGGCTTCTAGAACAGTGTCAATATGTATTACAGTGCCAGTCTTCCATACCCTGTGTTTGCAGGCAGTCCTTTCTCATTATATAATTGTCTCACTGGCTGTAAAGGCCACTTCACTTTAAAAGATTGCACTCACAGCAGAGTACCATGATCTTTTGTTGCAGTCGCCCTCATATGTTTCAGTCAAAATATTAGGTACTACTGTTAAGTGATTTTACATATGGTAGACTGAAAGTAAAATGTGCATTACAGGGGCAAAAATCTCAGGTCTGCCTTTTTAAGGCTCATGCAATTTCTGTCCGACATATAATTAAATGCTAAATATGGATTGGTGACGAGACTCCAGGGGAAACAACTGCAAATTGGCTTTGGCTTCAGCAAGGTCATACACAAGACACAGGAAAAGGAAGTGCAATCTTATACATCAAGAGTATACAGAGCTCTGAATTTCATTTCAACAATGCCCTTAACATTTTATTTTGACAGTGGAAATTGTGTAAGTAATGCTCAAAATGCCTTTGTGAGTAATAAGAGCTGCTCATTGAATTAATAAGAAGGTGTGGAGGAAATACCTTAAAAAAGTATGCAAATGCACTTTACCGGTTGCTCATCCTTTAGAAAACAAAACTATTAACAATATGTGGTAAAAAATATTCATCCTTATGGAAAAAAAATCTGTCTTTGGTCTTTTGTTGTCGGCAAATAGTAACAAAAAACAATATTAGAAAAAAATAATTGTTTTCTTTGGTAGTATACTACTAATTTTAATATTACTACTACTAATAACAAGCAAAATAATAGTAATAATGATAATAAGAGTGATAGCAGCGTTGTTGTTATTGTTATAATGACAAGGAGAGTAATGGTAAAAAAAAAAAAAACAATCCAAGCATGTCAGCAACACACACGAGTATACGTACACTCATCCGAGCCGACACAATGACCGCCTGCCACTCGCTGAGGAGAATCAGTGTAGCACATGAAGGAAATTTAGGAGGGGAAAAAAACAATAGAACCAAAGTGATCGATGAACCAAAGCTTTGGCAGAATTCACACCTCCAGCGCTGCTTCTCACTGTACTGCACTCATGGCTCTCAGAAAGCAGCTTTCCTTTTGCTTGTGAACGTTCTAGAAATTATAAAACAGAATCGTAGAAATTTTGTCTGTAAAGTTGACAAGAGAAGATGAACACACATATCGCTTGAGAAAATGTCATTTAGCGTGTTTTTTATTATTATATATTCAATTCTTACTTTTCCTGACATTCTTTATCTCAGTACCAGTTACATCATAATTTTATTCTAAGTCAAATTATGATTAGCTGAATGAAATAATTAATTCCTGCATGTTCCTGCCCCGTTTGTACTGCTATAAATTTTTGGTAAATCAGCAGCAACAGCAATAATAATAATAATAATCATAATAATAATAATAATAACCTTGCATCAGCTATTTTAATTCTAAAATGAATAATTCAATCATATGAATAATGGCTTCTCCATAATGCAAATCTTTTTAGGATGTTTATGAAGCAGTCAAACATTGACGTGTTAACACATTAAATTCAGAGTCTCCAAATCCCAGGGATTTGAACTGCAGGAGAAAACACCCAAACCCCTGTGGACGAACACGTTAATCCCATTGAGATTTATCGCTGTCTATGGGGTAATCTTTGATCCAATGACCAGAAGCGGAGGGACATACTGCAACAAAGTATATGATATAGACCTATAACAAAAGTATAACAAATACATTAAACTATAAAAAATGCCCTTAAAAATGACAAAATGTTCATTTCCCCTTGATTTCCCAGGCATAAAATGAAAATGCTATAACTTTTATGGGTTTGGCAAGCTGTCCTGTTTTCAATGGATTGACAACATGAGGGAAAGTTAGATTTTTAAGTGTCTGGTGGGCAGGAATGGCAGCTGAGCGTCTAGTGCCGATTCTTCTGGCATTTACACTTTCTCTCAGCGGCCCATCGCTACTTACCCATTCAGCCTGCAGCACCATCGGAGCCATTGTGTTCGGATGGAAGCTTTCTTGTCCGGTTAAATGAAGGACACACCCCCATCATTTTGGGCACTGCCCTGCGAGTCACCGGTGAGTCATGCAGTGTTTCTGCTCTCAGAAGGCACTTGGGCACATTTTGTAAATCTGCAGGTGCTGAGACTGAGCCCACAAGCAGTGCATTGTGGGACGTGCCTCTACTTAGGTTCTTAGGAGAGGGGAAACACAAGAGAGCTGCGATATATTGTATGCTGGTGGTACCTAAGATTATTCTCAAATTCCCCTGCAGCATATTTTGCTTTATACATTTATATTTAAGCATGTGCAGTGGTGACCAGTCCAATATGCCTCGCCCCCTGAGGAAAAAAAAAAAAAGAACCGTAAGCAATCCAAATAAGTAAGACCAAGGCAGGGAGGGTCGGAGGGCCATCCTGTGGTGCCCCTGAGCGATGCCGCCCTGGGGGTTTTCCCATCTTGCTCATGCCTTAAACCCAGGCCTGAGTGTGTGGGTACGTTTTAACATATTAGTACATAAATTCATATAAAGTAGGCCTCTAAAATTACAATACTATATCTTTTTTCTCTTCCTGCTTAGCTCCTACTCTATATATCTGCTTAAAGATGATATAAAAATGCGATGAATATGGGTTTTATATCTTGCTAGACTGAAGTATTTGCTGAGTAAGAATGAAGTGCAATTTATCTTATTTATAGCAGTCTAATGCATTGAATCTGCATGATATGTACAATGTACACTAAAATACAAAACACATTAACGAAAATGTGTTTGTCAAACTCCTCTTATTTATAAAATGTACTGAGATTGCCTAGGGCACCCCAAATTCCCACTCTGCTAATTGGTGCCAACCCCCCAGGTCAAAAAGAAAAACGGGCATGGACACAAAGAAATCATCATAGCAAAAAAAATGTATAAAAGCTTCTTCCAGGTGTTCAGCCTGCTGCTGATTGGATATAGAAGAGCCAGAGGAGGGCGGGGCTTTGCTTCAGCCTTTCGGCAGTACACAGCCCACAAGGACCTGGAGGCTACAGCACCAGCACACGGCACACATGGGCCAGGAGTGCTCCCACAACGGGCACAGTATTAATGAAGTGACAGTGAGACTCCACTTCAGTATTCATTAAGCATCTGGGCCAGCAGGTGCAAAGTGCCGCCTGAAGACAAATAAAAAATGACTCCCCATCTGGATACCTGAAGGCTGGAGGCTCGTTTTCTCTTTCCCAGTCTCACACTCTCTCCGTACCTCTGTACCTGTCCTGTCACCATTAATGTGGTTTGCTGCACTGGGCTTAAATTTCAAAATTAATGCGTTTCATTCACCATAGATTAAAGATTTCAGAGAACGTATGAAGAGTTTTCTCCAAACGCCCCAGAATGAGACGGAAATCTAGCCTTTCTCCGAACAGTAAAGGCTAACAAAGCTAGCAACACTTTAATTAACTTAAGTATACAATAAGTGTAGCCTGATCTCCAGATTCCAAAATTACACAATAAATGGCTTATGAATTACCCTGAGTAGGATTAAGCAGTTTGGAAGATGGATGGATGGCTGGATGGCTTATGAATTCTCATTTTGTTTTATTTCAAATGGATTTGAAATAGATAAAATTTGCTGAACATGCTCGGCATGATGCATGGGCAGACTGATCTATACCTGTGTCGGGATGCCCAGGACAGTGTGGACTGGTTTTTAAAAGACAGATTAAATCTAATCATAGGCTAAATCACTCTCTTAAATGGATAGTCTGGTGAAAAATGAAGTTGATCACCCAGCGAATGTTTGGGGAGAAGATGTAGCTATGTTTTGCTTTGTTATCTTCAGTGTAAGGGAAGGTGATGCTGCTTCCATTTGTTACCAGAGTAAATTCACAGCTCAAATTCAAAACGATTTCAGATTCTGCCGAAACACGTTTAAAAAAGTTCAAAGGGAGTTTATGGCAATACACATACTGGAAATATTACGGCTAGTAAATGTTATATCGGTACAAAAGAGGGGTACCATTTCTCTTTCAGTGCAGGACACGGAAGTGGTATGCTCACCTCCTAGTAAAGTAACTGGCTTCTCCCAGTAGCCAGATGGTGCCCCTATAAAGGTACAAATGAGAAAAGGGATATGAAAGGACAAGGACATGCTGACCAGAAGCAGTTGAGCTAAATGCTCCAGTCTGCTTATCCATCCTGGTAAACCAGGTCCACCCCTTCATGATGACTGTGTACCCCGCTGACACAGGTTGGGTCCTGTAGGATAATTCTCCTTGCCGTGTCGCCAGAGTTTGTGGCTAAATAGTTCGAGGGGCATGATAGTGATTAGAGCTTACTCAATCTGAAGAAAGCCCCCTCCTGCTGCCCGTACTGCAGCTACGCGGTAAGGCGTTGACTCACTGAGGCCTCTAAAGGTTTCCACAGGGATGCTGCACCATGACGACACCACAGCTTCCCACAGAGCATCAAGAGGCAAAACAATCCCACGGATGTTGAACAGGATTGACGTCTGGTTGGGGTAGTAAGTTGAAGTCACTGGCATGCTCCTCAAACCATTCCGTGAGACCGAAATAAATACAACAAAACCCTTCCAATTATGAAAAACAAAACATCAGGAAAAGTTAGCATTTAAAAAAATCATTAAAAAACATTTGCCCTCATAAAATTATTATTGTGGGGACCAATTTATTTTAGATTTAGGCATAGTGTAGGTAGCAGGTGTGGATTTTCCCCATGGACCCCACAACACTCAGGTTAATTTGAATGCCTCAATCTGGTCTCTGTGTGGTTATAATCTCGTATCTTCTCATTCTGTGCATCCAGACTATGGCTCACAACAAGCCCTTTAAATGAAGAATAATGACCACACCATAGCAGAGGGCATTCAGGATACAGGAAAGAGTGGCGGAAGAGAAGTAATTAGCTGGCGGATGGAGTCTCATCTCTCCCGAGCAATCAGCTAATTATCCATGAAGGCTGATTCAGCATTGCCAGGTTCAAACTTTGTTGTAACTATGCTGAAGATGTGTTTTAAAATTTCAACAATAAAAGCAATCTAAAATATGGCATGCAGGATTAAAGGAAATTAAAACTCAGGGTAAATTTAAAACAAAAAAAAATGTATGAATATGGTCTCAGAATACCATGCAGGAAGGCATTAAACTGAGAAACTGTGATGTTTAATCTTTTGGTCGTACCTGGTATTTTTAAATTTTAGCCACCCACTAGCATGAACACGGCTACTCACTAAAATTCGATAGGATTCTTCACACATCTACTGCAACCTGCATCCAAATAAGTCCCAGACTTCCAAAATATTCTTAGATCCACATCTAAGTCACGGTTTCCTTCACCTGACCTGCATGGTACTGTAAGGACAATAAGGGAATGTCTCCAGCCCCTCTGATAATAGAGCCATAGTTCAATAGAAAAGGAGAATATTCACCAATTAGAAGACTGTCCCCTAGAATATGACAGCATCCTCTGATTAGAACGGAACAATGCCTGGTAGTAATTGTCTTTGCAGGTCTTAAAACAGTGAATGCATAGTGGATGTTTTGTCAAGAACATATGGAAGGAATGTTTTTGGAGAGAATGGCCTAAATGATGCTAACTCCTTTTCAACAGTGCAGAATAATACCAAACCAACTGTATACCAAGTGTACCAAACTTGTAAAACACATAGAATGGGAACATATAAACAGAGGGGAATCCCAGGGGCCTAGCACCTCCAGGGTTGAGGGTTCGATTTCCATCGCTGCTCTGTGAGTGTGTGGTTTGGATGGTCCCCCTGTGTCATGCAGGTTTCCTCCAGCGCTCCAAGGATATGGAGCCAGGCCAGCCTGCACCTCTAAATTGCCCACAGTGTGTGCATGTACGTGCCCAGCAATAGACTGTCATCCTATCCTGGGTGACCCCCAGCTTTCTGCTGTCTTCTGCCCCTTTGCAGGCCCCCCACAACCCTAACCAGGATAAACAATAAGAATGCAGATGCAAAATAGGGTGAGTGACGGAGGATGGCGTTAGTCGCCCAGAATCACACCAGTGTATCACAGTACTATGAAGGCTGCAGCCTGGGAAGTTTTTCTATCCATACTTTTAATGGAGCATTGTTTTGATTAACTATTTAATACTTACTTTAATACTTTAGCTTGTTATATAAGAACACTGACATAAAAACCTGCAACTAAGATGCAGTGCAATCATGTATCTACCAGCTGCGGAGAGATGTGTCTCTGTCTACCAATTTGCTGAGAGAATGGCTTGTGCAGTACGATCTAGGAGGCTGTTAATAGTTTGCTAATAGTAGAAGGGTTATGCAACATGGCTTTAATTAAAAAGTCTTACACCACTGAAATTTATGGAAGATATATTTAAATTAGAACAACTTCAATGTCATAAATGTTTTGAAGTTGCTGCAAAAAGTAACTTTAATTTCACTCCTTAATAACAGTTATATGAATCATGTGTTATAACTTCAGCATCAATTTCTGTAGGTTTTAATAATTTTTATGCCTCCTTTGGGCAAGGTTAAGCAATCATAACTTCAGACATTATTTGTAGGCTGCATAATCTAAATGTAATAAAATTCATTAGAAGTAGCAGATTTTACTGTTATTATTGGCAGTGGACTTAATGCTGTTGTAAAATTCTGTCTCCCACCTTACAGGAGATTTGTGTGCATGAATGTGTGAATGTGTGTTTTAGTATTCTTTAGGGAAATCTTTGATTCTCCGCTAAAAGTAATATGCAACTCCTGAAACATTAGCTTTGCAGTAACATTCATAATAAACCAATTTTTTACGTACATACTTCTAAAATTTAGTTAAAGTCAGCCTGAAATCCACAAACAATACTAAAAGACAATGGAAAGTTATTTAGGTATAGGCGCTTACCCATGTATGTGAGGGAAATGCAATTTTTTGAAATGGCTGCATTATTTAAGATCTATAGGCCCAGTTGACAATCTGTGAAAAATTACAATATTAGTCAATGTTCATAAACATTACTCTAAGTTATGTAATTTAACCGGTGACTCCTTTAGTATATCACAGACTCTTTCAAAAAAATGTACAGAAAGAAAAAACAATCTTTAAAAATCTGATTACCGATTATTCAAAACTCTTTGCAGTGGACAAAATGTCTATGCGCCCTTATTCAAAGTGCAAATGATAGACTTTTTTCCGTCTTTAATGCGACCTTCTAACCAACCCAATTCAAGTGAAAAACAAAATGGATATTTAGCTGGAAAAATCATTGACATTAAAAAACACCAACCTGGCTCAGATGTTAGATCAGAAAAACATGCTGTTTCAAATTAGGTTGTGCAGACTTTTTTATATCGACTGTTCAAAGTATTTAACTCTGTTGCTAATAAAAACAGCAGCATAAAATTGTGCATGTATAATAATGTCCCAGAGATAAGGAATAAAAAAAACAATAAGCACAGGAAACTGAGATGAGACAATTAACCCAGAACATCAACGAAATCTGTAGTGTTCTGTCTCAACTGTAGATATGCATTCCCAGAGTTGGCCTGTGGGGGCAGCGTAATTCAGGGAGCAGGGGAAGTGGAAGACAAAGCAAGCTGCTTAAGGTCAGAAGCTGAGCATCTTTTTGGCTTGACCCAACTGCCTCACATAGTCTGATTCCAGGGAGGAAGGCTGACCTGTGGTAGAGCACAATCTGTCAGTCTGATTTTAAATGAATTGACTTGACACATAAAGTTAGAGGGTGGAAGCCTTTGATTTTTATGTCTACATGTTCATTTACGGACATGTTAAATCCTCACAACAACACTACTGGAACCATCTTCATGAAAAGTGGACGCTTCTGAAATGAACATGCCTTACATACAGCTAACCTTAACCAGATGCCTTTCTTACAAAAACGAGGAGACGATAAAACTGAACGATACGAGAACCTGGTAGCCTACTAACATTCACTCTTCAGACTGTTCAATGTTTTGCACACCCCTTAGTGAAATCTGTCTTAAACACATTATCAGTTCAGCCATTTTTTGGGCAGAATTTTTGTGGAAATAAGTTAGCTTCTGCACTAAAGGTGGCTTCCAACCAGGCAGGACTGGTTCCTTAGACAGGAGTACGGAACTGCAGGAATAGCAGGTCTGCGGCTGTAAATGGGAAGAAAAAACTACAGAACTTGTTTGTTTACGGAGCCACAGCCATGCCACATGCTAGGCGGGTCACTGCCAGCACTCGTCCAGTAGCGTGCATTTGTAAAGTTCCATTGTTTCTTCTGCTGCTGCAGAACCGTTTAATATTTCAGATGGTGCAACAGGGAATCCTGCTAATTATCTTTGAACAAATCTGGTAACAGTGTGACCTGTGCTTACAGGAGGGTACGTCTCTTTATGTTTCACCCCCACATGCAAATGAGGCTGACTCGTCCCGCCAGGGAGTGGTATTAAAAAATTATGACCTCAGGCTAATTACCAACGAATGCAGCTCCTCCGAAGACGAGGGGGGACATTGTTCTGCTGGAGTTTCTCACATTAAAGATGGATGTTCAGGACAATGGGAATGGTAACAAACGATCCCCCCTCAAACCTCCACAGCTTAATGAGTAATTTTGCATTGTCCAACAGGGAAAGAGGCCTCACAGGTCTAGAGAAGCTGCCTCGCATTTGTACATGTCACTCAGACTTATACAAATATTATAAATTATTCAGAAATAATTGTAGATAATTCAGAGCTTTCTGGAAAAGCAATTAGCACCGTGCTTAGTGTTGCAACAGTATAGTTCATTGATAAAAGAGAAATCTAACAAAACGATTAATTCAAATTACCCGGGACGCTACACAAAGTTAGGCATCATGAATGCTTCAGTAAATGTAGACTCCAAAAAACAAGACACTCTGAATAGGAGTGTTTCGCAAATAACCAGATTATGTCATGACAGATTACATAACCTGCAAGTCACAATTAAAGCGACTCTTAAGAGACTACATAATTTTCCAAATTACAGATTAGGTAATAGAGAAATCACATAATTCACAAAGATGGAGTTACCTGATTGCCATATGTTTCCTATTACACCTTTGAAACAGGAGCTAGAGACAGTACTAGTTGGTGTAGAGAACAGAAACTGCTGGCCTAGATGCTTCTAGAACGTAATGTTCACAAATGATGTAACTTAGAACCAGGTACCAAAGCATTTAGCTAAAAGCACGAAACACTGACTATGGATAATGTAATCAACAACTATACCTAATTTTATAAAAGTTTAATTTGTCTGTGGTTACATAATGTCTAACATTATGCTTTGTAATTCACTCTTTATAAATTAAACATGGTTAAATGGTAAGTTTGGCTAAACAGAAGAGAGTAGTAGAGTTTTTTTTTTTAAATGCTCTTTGTCAGGATTTGGAAAATAAAGGTTAAGGCACAGGCAGTACTGACATCTACTGACTGTTGATAATCTGCAACTGTAACACTAAATAGGGAACAGGGGAAACACCAAGATTTATGTCTCTATTTAATTTTAGTCTTTCGAAAGCTATAACTTTTAAACTGATTATTTTTGTTCGCTTTCTACAGTTTTGGCCTGAAGATGCCAGAATGAAACAACAATTCACTGTCATTTTAAATTTCTTTGAGTTTACTGGATCTGCAATTTTTTTTCACACCTCTAGCAAAGTATGAAAAGGCAATGAATTTAATTTCTTTTACAGAATAATACTTTAGATGATTTCCTTATGAAGTGTATTTTCTCAGTTGTACATTATCATATGTTATGAAAAAAAAATATAGTGTTGAATAAACAGTGTAAAAGTAACAAGTATGGAAAAAATGCTCAAAGTTAATGTGTATAAAATAAAAACGATTGAATCAAACCCTTCATTTATGAGTTTTATGATTAAGATTTTTATTTTTTTTTTTTTGCTTTGTGTTTGGTCTACGGCATTAGGTGATTATTTATGCGTGAAACAGTTATTTCTCATCGGTTAGATCGGTTAGACTGGTGTTTCCGTTTTGGTGATGGCACGTTTAAGAATTTTGAATATGTTCTCCATTTTAAACTTTACTCATGTTTCATATCATGACTAAAGTATAGGTTTATTAATCAGGAATAGAAGACACAAGTCTGTAAATATTAAATGCATCAGAACCACATTGCAGAAATGTTTGCACAAAGGAAAATCAACAATTCATTAAACAATATTTCAAAAGGCAGAAGTAACAGTTGTACCAAGGCTAAAAAAAAAAAAAAAAAAAAATCAAATTTGCAAGATTCCTCTTGTAAAATATGACAATGTACTTAGGACATTGAAAAGCCAGGAAGAAAAAAATGACATCTTATCTAGTCTCGACTGCCACATCAGTCACCATATTTAAATGGTATGTTTAACTTCAGTAGCACATGGATACCAAGTTTGCCTTTGGATAAGGACACTACAAAGAAATTGAACAAATGTGAAACTTTTCCATTTTGTTAAACTTATAATTCAAGTCATCGACAATTGCAGCACTTAAAAATCTAATGTAAGATTATGAATTACTGTGCAACAATAACGATACAAACTTAATTTTCCATGAAACTGCTTTTTGCTCTGTATAAGTGTGAATTCTTTCAGTGTCACTCAAAATGTGCCTGTTCAAAAATTGTAAATTTAGTTTATTAATAATAGTTCATAGCTTATCTTTGAAGGATAGAAAAACGGATGATTACATGACATGACATGACATTACTAATGTTTATATCCTCTCTATAAGGCTTCAAAATGCTAGCTTGAGCGTTATTCATGAGAAAACGTATTGCACTTGAGTTTCCTTCGACAATAATTTGGCACCTGTCAGTGGCAGTTATCATTCTGTTTTTTAATGAAAATTTTCACCGAAAGTGATCCCTTGAGTGAAATAAAATGTCAGTTCTTTACCATTCCAGTAACAAACTCCATCAAGATATTCATAAGCGATTTCCAGTTGTTATCATCCATAAGATTTCACCAGCTCTGTATTTAATGAGCCAGCAAGCCCAGTTATGAAGGAGCAATATTACTCTGCTAGGCAGAGAAACCTAAGTTCATGATTGTGATACCAGAAAAGACAGAACCACTTCTAAGTTGTTAGACCCAGTATCACTGCCATCTGCTGACACCAAATGTCCTGCAGATGCAATGGACCTTTGGGAAAGGTTGTATTCTTAAGAAGCTCAGCATTATGCAGCTGACCGAAAACAGTTTATGCTGCCCGGTGAGCTAATGACACAGGTGTTCGGAGGAACCAGTACACGGTTCATTTTCCGTCCCTTTCCACTGATTTCTCTACTTTTCTCCTTTATGTTTTGCTCCCGTTTGTTCCACCCTCACTTGGGGATCCATTAAAAGAACTTAAAGTGTTAAGAAAATGTTAAGAATTAAAGTCTTGCTGGATTAAATCCCCTGACTGTGACTGGTCTTTCTCAGTGCTAGACAATGTTGCAAAGTTCATTTATTCACAGAGAGTGCATCGCTTTGTGAAAATGTGCCACCAGAGGTATATTAATTTAGTCAGATTATCAGGCTTTGTCATTTTAGTACAGAGATTACTTTCCTCTCAGAGTGGGAAAGAGGCGGATAAGTGATGAAAGGAAGCTTTACACATGGACAAGAAACTTTAAAACAAACAGCTGGCCCACGTGTGTCGTTTATATACAGTTTCACAGCAGTTGCGTTCACTATCTAAATGAACTCACTGATGTGAATAGTTGCCAAGCAAAACAAACATGTAAGCACTCCAACGTGTAAAGACACCTGTACCAGACAAAGCTACCATCAAGTCAATGTTGTGAGATTATCCAAAGTAAAAGCAAAGGTGGTAATGAAGATCAGTATTTTATCTATTAGTTTTTAATCTGAATACTAATTCCCAGTTCACCACATCTCTCTTGACCAGTCCTGATGGCAGGCTGCTATATCGACAGCTTTCTTGCTTAATGTCAGATTATGTCAGCAGAAGAGGGACCAGTGACTGAAGCAGCAGTGTGTCCTGCACAGACGCTAAAGACAACCTGTGGGCCCCGGACCTGACTGCAGCCCTAAAGTGAATGCAATAGATTTTGGAAAATGTCCAAGTTAAAATACCCTTTGAGATACTAAACTGCTTTCATGAGTCACATAATGTAGCCAAGCAAACTAGAACTGGAACACATTGACTAGACTCTTAGACTCATACTTAGACTCATTAATTTGTCCTGCCTGGTGCTGGCCTGAGGAGGACAGGCTTCCCCTTTGAGTCTGGCTCCTCCCAAGGTT
>JAACJT020023058.1:0-26612 GCA_009936485.2 Gymnarchus niloticus | reverse complement strand
GGAAGGGCGCCTCGTAAATCGGCTGGCGGGGGGGTGGCTTGTTTTTTTTAAAGGGCAACTTGCGGGTTGGGGGGGGGGGGGGTTTGGGTGGCCTGTTTTTTTTTTTTTTTTTTTTTTTTTTTTTTTTTTTTCAATAAACACTCCTGTTTATATTCTCATCCTCAGCACATTTTGAACTGGGCCCTCCTTAAATTTTCCCTTTATGCTGTCTTGGCCATGCCTCTCCTCTGGCTTTCCTACACGTCGGAAGTTCTCAACCCTGGACTAGTGGCCCTTAGTGGGTATGGGATGTGTTGACAGAGATCCCATCCACTTTGGAGGCTGAGGCTGGGCCTTAGCCTCACACTGGCTAGAATCACTACCTCACAGAAAAGAGTGTATTTGCATTTGCAGGGGTCTGGCTGACAGACCCCGTCAGTGTGCCGCGTCACGCCAAAAAAAAGCATGTAGCATATTTTATTAGGACAATGCTGCTCAGGATTACTTTCTACATTTAAAATTAATTGGTTTCTTGTGAAAGAGATGTTAATGGAATTGAAAATCTTGTCATTTTTGTGTTAAAATATACATTTTCTCTTCACCAGTGCAAAGGATTTTCCAGAGTAACATTTTCAGTTATGTTTAACCATCAAGCAAAACAGTAGCTAAGTCAAGGCCAATTCATTAACCCTGAAATCCCCCAACCTAACGGATTTTTCTTTTTGTTCAAAAATTAATCACCTGATTTGAAATTTTAGGCATTTGGAACGTTGACTTACTGTAGATGCCTTGTCACCTGCTGAGTTTGAACCCTTACCGTTCACCTGTTAAGAGGATTCGAAAGGAGTGTCACTTTGGTCCCCATCAATACAGGCAGTGGCTTCGGTCCACTCCATTTAAAATTATCAGTCTCAATGATGGCTGAATTGGGCGGATAGGCTACAGAATGTGCCTCTACATTTTCCTGTAGCCAGGCTAGCTGCTCATTTACATTTTGAGAAAGCTGTCTTTCTAGCTATAAATCCACATGGTGGTGAATCGCTCCCAGTGTCACCAGGTCCCTGGGGGATGAAGCCCCACCCCCTCGGTCAGCGGCTCTGACAGGAGCTGGTGACTAAAACCCTGTATGCCGGTACGGCTCGCTGGGTGTGAGGTCCAAAGGTCTGCTGCACAACAGGATCCCTAAATGGCCTGGAAAATCCTGTGGTGGGAAAGCAGGCAGCGGGGGGGGGGGGCTGTGTCTTGACACGTTCTGTTTTACTTTGATTTATGGCCTTCACGTTTCAGATAGATGTTTTCCTTGCCATTTTGGTTTGCCCTAGAAGTTGTGCTTGCTCGGTTGTAGCATGCTGGGTGAAGAAGCCTTTTGTTAACAAACGAACCATAGTAAAACATAGTTTGGTCAGCTTTTCTGCCTAGCTAGGAGTTCAGAACCACCTCCAGGGGTTTCTGTAGACAGTGTACCTGGAGCACTGAACATCCTTTGCACCTACAGTGCATAGGCATGTGGAGACTTGGCACAAAGGTCCGATACGACATTGTTCCCTAATGAGAACATGGAGAAACTGATTGGAACTAAGGAGTGGTTTACTTTTAAGTTTTTTGCCTGACTTTCGATGGTTCCCTTTTCCCACTGCCCTCGGGGGTCAAAGTGGGTGGGGGAATCGCTTTACACAGTGACCCCAGGGCTCCATGTCCCATCCTTGTGGGCACGTTGGCGGCCCCATCTGTAGGAAGTCATGCTCCCGGCATTAACAAGGCCTGCTTTGATTGGGACCAGCTGGGGGAGGCCCGGTGCCCCTCTCTGGAATGGACTCGCTCTCACTGGGTGTTCCCAGCCTGCCGCTATCGCTGGCCTGTTTCTGCAAGTTTGTCAGCACCTGGAGCTCAAGGGTGTGCGTGGTGCGTGATGCCCACCACATCACCGACTGTGCGGTGTAGGAAGATGGATGACAAAACTCCTGAGGAGAATGTGGTATTTTCACTCTGGTGCTATAAATGAGGGGCCCTCTGACCGATCCCAAAGTTCGCTGTCGCTTTGGCGCATTGTCCTGATCGTGACATTCGGACTCGCGGGTGACCTTTCCCCTTCATGTTCTGGGTCCAGGTCTACCATCATTGAGCTTTTTGTATATAGATGAATTTCAGCTGTTGCCAAAAGTCAGGCTTGAATATTGTAATTTTTTTTAAGTCAGGCGTGTGACGTGGTGGTGAAGGCAACACAGCTTATGAATGAAACTGCTGTCCTGGGTGAACAGTCCTTTTACTATGGATGAAGCCTCAGGACACGCGGATACTCAACGTGGATGGGAAAGTGTCGCATGGGATACGAAGCTCACCTGAGCCTAATACTAGTCTTCAGGTCATGTTAAAATCAGCTCTGACTCTTGCCTGTGCCGCTTGGCTTAAAGATGGTTCTCTGGGATCACTGACATAAATCTGGGGAATTCATGCAAAGAGCTCAAATTGGAGAAACGATCGTAAGGCTTTTACAGGATGTGGCATAGCCATCAGAGCACTAGGACTGCATGAGGAGAAAGTCCAGACCATTCAGAGCTTGCCCCCACTATCCAGGGTGCCACCAGAAGCTGGTTTTCTGCCGTTCAGTGTGAGTGGTGCTTCCCCATCCAGCGGGACAGGGTGGAGCAGGAGGTGAACGGGAACTCACTCACCTTAAGCAGCGTGTGGTCCAATCACGGGGCGTCTTCACTGAGAGGGGGCCCCAGCTATGGTGTCTGGCATGCTGGACCCGGTCATCTCCTTGGGGCAGTGGGGTGGGTCACTGGCCGGTCTCGTGGAGTGGCGGTTAAGGCATGGCTGTGTGAGCCGCAGCTCAGGAGAGACTGAAGCGCCAGCAGCCGATCACATCTGCTTTTCACAAAAGGGGGAGGGGTGGTGTATGTTTTTTGGGGGTGGGGGGGGTGTGGCTGTAACTTAAGAGCTGTCCAGCCCACTGCTGTCGTCAGCCATGTCTAAGAACAGAATAACAGAACTCCTATAGTGATTTGAGGGGGGGGGACACAACACAGACCACTCACAAGGAGGGTCTGACATGCATTTCAGTGAATGGACTGTGCTTTTCCCATGTGAGTCCTTCATGGGTCATGTGTATAGGGTTGTCACATCACTCTGTTATACACCTAAGTGTCTGTTTCCTTTAGTGCTGAAGTCTGCCCGGCCAAGTTGTGCTTATCATTGGACTTCTGCAAACAGGATCCGATGAGCAGTGTTTCACTAAGATGGACGTGCTAGCCGTGCTCCCCAGCATTTAGTGGACTTTCTGAGCACGTCACGACACGTTCCATGTGATATTGGTTTACGCATGTTCCTGAAGGCCATGCCGGGAACACCCAAGAATGGGTTAACAGAGTGGGTAGAGTGCCGGGTTCAAGACATGAGGCTTGCCTGTGTGTCATTAAGTTGAGCGCACAGGAGAACTCGACTCGTCTTAACAGCAGGATCTCCACACGCTCCAAAGCATTTTGAGAAGCTGGCAATGCCCCCCCCCCCCCAATCCCAGACACACCGCTGAGAGTCTGAGCTGAGAGCAGGGGAAATGGCAGAAATGTTGACACTAATTCACAGCACTTCATTAATTATCTGTGTGGTGTTCTTGGGTTGGGACCCTGACTGTGGTGTGTTCATGCTGTTGAGGAAGTACCCAGCTGGCCACGTATAAATGTATGCTCTGCTCTTAATTTTGAACTTAGAGCTTTTAATTCTAATCACACAATTTCATGGAGCACTTTGATGTTATGCTTCTTGCACAGTCTTGTTTTCCAGAACCTTCTCCATGTTAAATCTTGGGAGGCAGAGTAATGGAGTGGCGTTGGCTTTTGTTCGAGTTTGGCTAACTTGCTTCACTGCAGTCCCAAATGCCACTCATGCTGGCACACGTTTTCAATGTCAATGTGTACTGTAAATCATGTCAGCAGGTTTCCATACATTGGGGTTTAATTCTTACTCTGGTTAGGGGATACTTTCTCCATCTGCTGATAAGGTCTTTTTGTCTGCTTTACGGCCAGTGTGTAAGTTTGCCCATAATTTTGGGGCAGCTGTGGAGGCAGAGGAACTTCTGCTTGTCCAGACTAGCCGCTGTGCACCTGGAAGGCTGCTTGTTAAAATGCCAGCCTCCTTCTCCTATCTGCTACTGTGGCCTTTCGGCCAAACCGACAGACTAATCTTCTGTTGTTACCAAGCTTAAATAACAAACTGTCATTGTTACAGTGTTCAGGAAATAAAATCCTGTCAGAGTAATGATGATATCATTTCAATATGTCATGTTTAGGTTTTTGCAGTACAAGCAAGATTAACAAAGTGTAATGGGAGAACTGATGATTGCTGGAGTCTGATTTTCATATTTGTGAGAATTTTGCTGCATTCTCTGCGAACTCAGACAGATATGCACCACTACTTGGGCAGCTCTGGTTTCATGCCTGAGCAGCTAATATCAATGACTTGTTCCTCTGGGCTTGGGGCTTGATGGTGCCTTTTGCTCAGTGTCCCAGAGTGTGTCTGTGTACTCAGGCTGCTTACCTTCACATTCACACAGCTCAGACCGAAGACTCACTCTTCTGCTCTTCTTGAGAGAGGCAGTTATTGAGAACCACAGGCCAGTGTTGTATACCTGACTGTTTTTGGGTTAGTGGCCATCGTCATGCATGTGACTGGTGCCACGCACCCCAAAACAGTGAGCCATGCTTGTCTCCTGTGCTCGTCCTTCAGGGATGTATCTGTCAGATATGACCTACATCGACTCGGCGTACCCCTCCACGGGAAGCATCCTGGAGAGTGAGCAGCGCTCCAACCTGATGAACAACATCCTGAGGATCATCTCAGACCTGCAGCGCTCCTGTGAATATGGTGAGGTACCAACCCTGATGCCCTCCCTCCTTCCACCACATGGTTTTGAGCCTTCTCTCACTGCCCTATTTCCTTCAGATATACCAGTGTTGCCTCACGTCCAGAAGTATCTCAGCTCCGTTCATTACATCGAGGAGCTTCAGAAGTTCGTAGAGGACGACAACTATAAGTAAGGAGATGTTTCGCTTTGGGGCCTACTTCTGCTGTGATCCATCAAATGGACTCCTGATGGGATGTTACCTTTGCTCACCCTCTTTTTGTCCCACCAGGCTCTCCCTGAAGATTGAGCCCAGCACCAGCACCCCCCGTTCCACAGCCTCCAGGGAGGACCTTGTAGGTTAGTGTATGGCCAGGCTACGTGGGGACATGGGGGGACCCTGAAAGAAGTGTGTTAGTGTGCTGAATTTAGGCCACTTTCCTGTCTAGGTCCAGACACATCCTCCCCCCAGAGTGGCCGGAGAGGGACCTCGGCAGATGGCGCCCTGGCTAAGGGGCCAGCCACACCTCCTTCACCACGCAGCCTCATCCCCTATGGACACAGGAAGTGCCGCAGCTTGGGATACAAGTAAGTCCTCGGTTTACTGCTGAAACCCTGCCCCGTGTTGGCTGATCCACTGTGGGGAGTGCTGACATCACAATAACGTATACTTATTGCCTACTTTACAAGGGGCACTGACTGTCCTGATTCCAAAATCAGGAAAATAAGCCACTAAATGTGATTCCTACTGACCAACCTCTTTGTTAAACTCAGACCAAAATATTATTGCTAAAATGCTGGCTTTGAGATGAAATCAGTTGTTGTGCTCTCTGATTGCTATGAGTGAAAATGGGTTTGTTAGAGGATTTCAGGCATATCACTATTCATAGAGTTCTCAATATAGTAGACACCTCAAATGAAATTAAAGACTGCAGTTATATCGCTATATCTCTTCAAAGCATTTGATTGTGTAGAATGGGCATATCATTTTGGAATCCTGACAGATTTGTTTAGGTGAACATTTCTGTGCAAGTGGATTAAAATTCTTTACACTAACCTGAGTGCTTAAATCTTTTGTAATTTCTGATCACTTTGCTAATAACCGCCGCTGCCTCCAAGGATGCAGTTATCACCATGATTGTTTCTTTTAGCAATCCATTGGCCATTGTAGTCCTTTGAATAAAAGACATTGGGCAATCGCATGAATCACTGAGGTCTAGGAAACAAAATTGCTCTTCACTGTGACCTTATATATTTTTTAAACTAACCCAATCAGTTCCTGCATTGCTTGATCTAATCAAGACAAATGGAGACTTTTCCGGTTAAGTTACCGGTAATAAATCATCAATCCTCTATCTTGAAAAAACTAACTCAATCCTCCATTATTGACTACATCCTAGCAACACTTCACTAGGCTATCTAGGAATTCGTTACACCAGAAATGATGTAATCCCTATAAATTATAATCCAAATAGTAACCAACAGTTAAATAAGTGGACATTTCTACCCCTTTTGATAATTTTAAAATGAACATCCTATCAAAATGTTAGTAATTGTTTCATGCTATACCATTTAAAGCTGAAACCAGCTGTGTTTTTGGTTTGTGCTGACTCCTGTCACCCCTTTGGTGACTACTGAGCAGATGACATTGACCCTACCTTTAAGAAAGATTCAGCAAGTTTGATGATAAAAGAAACACAAAGCATTTTTCACAAATGAGTTATCTTAATCTGGTATATGACACTCAAACACCTGGTGATAGAGCCTCTTTCCCCCTTTTCTCCAGTTAAGGGAAATAGTTTCTATAAACCTGGCTGTCAGGTGAATAAGGTGGGCAGAGAGGGGCCCTGATGTCTGATGTACCACTTTAACTCAAGGATTCCAGATCAATCTTTCAAATGTAATAGAAGATAAAGGTTCATTCTTTCATTGTACATGGGAATGTTTAGTTATTGATTTCTGGAAGGTCTTTCATTATGTGTCTAAGATGGTTTCGGTTGACCTTCCATTGTGTCTTAATTTTGTTTCCCTTTGGAATGTTCATTATGGAAGTACAAGGAAAAATGGTTTTTAATATTTGCCTTCTCCAAGCCAGTTACATGATAGCTATCATCTAATGGAGGTCTCCTGGAGGGCCTACCATTGGTCAGTGGGCAATAAAATTAACCTCCTTGTCACTGTGGAGGAGCACATAAGTACTGTGAACAGATCAAAGACATTGAGGACATTTGGAGTATACTTTTTGATCTATTTGAAGGTTGATGGACATTTAGGTTTCGGTTAAAGCAGTGACTCTGAGGTGTCCCTACAGTTTTTGTTTCATTTTATGTACTATATGTGTTTGTTTTTCAAGTGTATGTATACAAGGTTATATTCTTCTATGCTTTCTGTGTTTAATTTTTCTGTGGTTCTGATTTTGTGGGCCTACGTCTTTTGAGAATTTAAAAACCCAATAAATCAAACCCAGTCAATCAAAATCTTCCACTTTCTCCATAGCAGCAGTGGCTCATCGGTTTCACATGCAGCAGCAGTCTGACTTGTGTAATTTGTCTGCCTCGACTCCCTCAGTTTCATCCACAAAGTGAACACAGCCGAGTTCAAGAGCGCCACCTTCCCAAACGCCAACTCTAGGCACCTGCTAGATGACAGCGTCCTGGAGAGTCACGCACCCACCCGGGGTCAAGCGGAGAGCTCCACGCTATCTAGCGGCATCTCACTGGGTCTGTTATCTGTGGGCACCCTCGTCCATACCCAAAGCTTTGCCGACTTCTGGCTCTGTGTAACCATCCAGCTCTGTCTGCAGGAAGCAGTGACGGCTCTGAACTTAGTGAGGAGGTGTCCTGGCCTGCTTTTGAGAGGTGAGCGTTAGTGCCATAGCACACAGCGACAGAGCACCTGGTGACAGTCCATGACACCCAGATCTCCATATGGTCTGGGGAGCCCAGATCGTGTGGACTTTTTTTAGTGGGGGCCACTGTGTGTTGCCTGGACCTCCATGCTGGTGCATATCAGATGTTTCTGCAGATTCTGTTTTTGACCCTTAAACATGAAGAAATTATTTAATGTGGTATGTTTCAGTTTATTTCCTGGCCATATTTTCATGAAATAGCTAACATTTCAGTACAAAGCATCTTTGACCCACTCAAAGTGGCATATTTTACTGGAGTATTACCATCGAAGAAATCAGATACAACCAGAATAACCTCAAAGGACTTGAACCATCAGGCTACCAGGACTGCAACCATCAGTTTGCAATTCTGTAGCGTTGAATTTCACATGGTCACCCCAGTGCATACCGAGTGCTGGTTCATGGTCTGCGTTTTATTTGCTTGGTGGTCTTAGTTGGGGTCATGCTAACTTAGCTGAGGTATTAGCTGCCTCCAGGGAGCCTGACCTACGTGCACTTGCCCAGCCCAGACATGGCAACACAAACTAACCTTGATTTAACTACGGATTTCTTGCTCTGCTGTGCCGTAAACAACATATGCTGAAATTCAACAGGACCTGCTTCTATCACTCCCTGGGTCCTGTGACCAGGGTTCCCCGAGTTCCTTACAGAGGAGCCCAGAGAGCTGGCAGGTATGATGCCCACTCCCCTGTGTTCTCCACACCACTAGGGGGTGATAGTTTGTGGTGGTGGCAGAGTGGTGAAATTTGGTGATGGGCAAACCTGTGAATCGTATGACATGAGCTGCCTCTTCTCGGGCTTCCTGTCATCCTACAGCTCTCTTGCTGTTCCTGTTTTTTCCTCTCTTACCTTTGCAATGTTGAGGGACCTTTCCAGCCCACATGTCCATAAACACGCACACACAGAACATAAGAGGGACCCTCCTACTGAGCTGGATGTTTGATTCCTAAGGACCAGGACAGACATCTCACGCAGCAGTGCGCGTTTGTGGCTGAGCAATACGGATGTGAAGGCATTGATTAACTCGTGCTTGTCCACTCAGACAGAAATTTTGGCCCTCACTTGTTCAAAATTATTTTGTTTGTGTGGCTAGTACCGTGAAATATGAACTGGCCTTAAGTGTCAGTAAGATTTTTGAACTTGGGGTGACAAGAACCTTAGGACTTTGCCACCTCAACATGACAGGGAAGCTCATTCAAAATCTACACCCACCATCTGTGTGAAAAGACAAGTGGGGCTCTTATGCTGAATGCTGTGTGGGCTGAACCTTAGGGGAAAATTCAGTTAGTAACAACTCTCTTCTGTGCACGAATACCTGTTTAATCCTAATTTAGCTCAGCTGCTTTCTCTTCTGGTTATAAAATGTCTTTGCAGGTTTCCCGCAATAGCAGCAGAACCTCTGCAAATCTGTTTTTAAGAGTGATTAGTATTGAACTGTGTTCATGGTGTGAAGCAACTGGTTCTCGACATCACATACTTCAAAAGCCTTCTGTCCTGTAGATACACATGCTCACAGTTAGTGTGTGTGGTTCTCTCAATGTGCTCCTGCCCTCCCAGCTCTGCGGAATCGGAAGAGCTGGCTGTACACCTGTACCCAGGGGCTGTGACTGTGCAGGGAGTTCTGCGGCGAAAGACCTTATTAAAGGAGGGAAAGAAGCCCACGGTGAGAGCACTGTCTTTGTGTGTGTCCCCCACATGCAGATGGATGAAAAGGACCGGTATGGAAATTCTGCCTGTTTGTCCCAACTAAAATTGAACAGGCCTCCCCAACCTGTCAAGACTTTTTATGCAGAGGCTTTGTTCACAGCCGATCAAACTCACCGTTTCCCTTTGCTCTCCACAGAGCTGCTCGAAGGCCTTGTAAAATGGAGTGCTGGCCTGTTTGTTCTCTGGGAAGGGTGGATGGCAGAATAAAGCCAGCTATTCCTACTGCTCTCTTGGTGTAAATCAGTTGTCAGCTGGGACTGCTCATACACAGCTCAGATGGCAGCCTTAGTGGCTGGGTGTCCTGTCTCTGGATGGTCTAAGTTGGCAGTTTACCATTAGCTGAGATTATTTACCATAATCCTCAGTCAAACTCTAATAAAATGGAAGGGGTTTGGAAAACACTGCTGCTCTAAAAATGTATGGTTAGACAAAAAAGGTTCTCACTGTTTTATGGCAAACTTCTGCACATGTTGAAGACTTGAGAAATAGTGAAGATGGATGGCGACCAAGTGGTAGAATAGCCAGTTGACGTCCCTTCATACTGGGTCTTGGCTTATTGTGGCTCACTGGGAACCCTGAGTATCTTTGTCATCTTCCAGGTTGCGTCGTGGACTAAGTACTGGGTGGCTCTGTGTGGAACCCAGCTCTACTACTACCCTGCCAAGGCCCTGAAGGCCACACAGAGGAAGCACGTGAGTCCCAGGGCAGTGGGTACTAGGTTATAGTTACAGATGGGGGTGCCTGTGGATATACTTGGAGCCATATATGGAAGTTCAATTTGTTTTTGAACGATCATGCCCGCATCTGTAAAATGAGTTATGTATGAGATTTATGTAAAAGCATAATTGATTAAGACGTTGGACTTTGTATGTCGTTCATCACTTACAAATCTTTATATGGAGTTGCGACAGGAGAGGATAAAAATCCAGTGTCTCTGCAGGCATGGGGTGCAGCTGGGATATTCTGGGCATTTTGTCTGTGGTACACATCAGCTTAGCATTCAGGGTCTGTAATGAGGGCAAAACCTGAAAGAACATCTTTGTCGCCACTTTGAGAAGAGGTGCCCAGACTGTACGTGTGTGTCTGTGGCAGTTCAAATCCACCTCCAGCAAGAGCGTGTCGGTGGTAGGCTGGATGTCCATGATGGCGGATGACCCCGAGCACCCGGATGTCTTCCTGCTGACAGACTCCGAACATGGTGAGTCCTGGTGCACAGATTAATGACGAGGCCTGTCACTCAAGCCCCTATGGGAATGTGTTGAGTGCTTGGAGCTCAAGAAGCTTCCCAGGCAGACCAGACAACAGCAGGCTCTCTGAGCAGACAGTCTCCAAAGGCCAGCTGACCACACAGCCGCTCTCAGTGACTCTAACCATCTGTTTTCCATCTTGGGTTGTTAGTGGTTCCCACTGGACATGGGGCATCACAGTCCCAGGGCCCGTCTCAGCAGAACGTGGATGCTGTAGTAGCAGGTCGCGCCTCACAGAGGAATCTTTTCTCCTAGGCTGAGCCTCTTAGAGAAACAGCAGCTGGCCCAGCTGATAGCTGGATTCGCCTGATGTTCTTTGTGGGGGGAACACTGCTGTGGCTTCTAACTTCAGCTCCTCCCAACAGATACTACACATGAAGATTTAAGTAGCACAGTGTTGTACTAATAGCTAATTATGGCTGTAACTTGTAGACACTGAACTGAAGGAGCTTTGTGTGAACTGAGATTTGATGGGGGTTTTTTTTTTTTTTTTTTTTTTTTTTTAAATCATTCTTAGGAAACATGTACAAGTATCAGGCAGGGAACCGGGCAAATGCTCAGCTGTGGTTCAGACACCTGAGCGCAGCCTGCCAAAGCAACAAACAGCAGGTAATTCCCAGCTCTGCCCATCGTCTGATCTCAGGTCAGCATTTGGATGGATCCTCTCCAAAGAAGGAACCTTAAATCCACAGGCTAACTTTAAACTAACTAAGGGTAACAGATGCTTCATTAAATGCTGCCACCTTGCATTTAGGTAAGAGGACGAATGGTGACCCATCTAAACCAAATCCTGAAAATGTGAACCTGCTCCCCCATCCCCTTTCTGGCAGGTTCCTGCAAATCTGATGTCCTTCGAATGAGAGTCCTGCCCACAGAGCCCAAAGGAGTGTCATGACTCCGCCTGCCACTGCCATCACCCTGCCTACCTGCCACCACTGCCTTAAGGCTGGAGGGGCCCTGCCTGCTGAGAATGCAGCACGGCACACTGTGCCTCTGTCTGCATTAACCACTGACTGCAGGGCTTCTAAATGCTGCTCAGAATCTTTCCTTTTCCTCGTGAAAATTTGGGGACCTCAGAACGGAAGCAGACAGCATCGTGCAGGAACTTGGTGTCGTTTTGCTTCCTGTTTGTTTAATGGCTGGACCTGATGCTCTCAATACTGTTCTTTTTGTTTTTGTTCTGCCTATGCTGCATGACAGTAGAGGTGGGGAGCTCCCAATTGTGAACTGGCACCAGTGGAAGGCCTGCTTGCAGTGTCTGTGTTGTACAGTGTACTGGAAATTTATGGAGGAAACACCATTTGTCACGCTGGTGCTGTTCCTTGTTGTAGGGCTTGAGTATTTTCACAGCTGGCTGCAACTAAAGAAAGCATGCAATGGGATTTCTTAGTTGGGGGGTACTTTTGTGTCTTTAAAACTCACTCAAAAATCCACAAGTGATTTTTCATAATATTCAATTCTTTCATAAATTTCTACTTGCTGGGCAAATTTATGTTAAAATACTGTTGGTACAGTTTTTGTGATAGCTTTTTTATTTTAAAACTTTTTTTTTTTTTTTTGCCAGCGTGAATTCCATTGAAAAAATGTAGACCAAACGTTGTTAATCAGAGCTTACACCCCGACCACGTGAAAGCTGTTCAAGGAAGTGGACTTAAAGTCCGCGTGCTTTGGTCTTTCTCTGTGATGATGAGCGACACGAGCCCAGTGACTTGACCGTTATATCAATCAGTAACACCTGTAAAAACACACTCGCTAGTTATAGAGTGTGGAAACTTCCTTCATTATTTATCCATACGTGTTCCTAAGTTACTTTGGTCTTTGTCCTGTTATGGGAGTCTGCAGTATTATTTAACAAGCATCCTGCACATGTATTTGGTTGTTTCACTGTTACATTTATTCTCATGGGTGCCGTTTTCAAGTCTTGTGTGTACAATTTGATTACTTGAGTTTTTTTTTTTTTTTTTAAAATATCCATGTGATGTGTCACAAGAATGTTATGCTAAATTTGTCCCAGACAATGTGGACCCTGCTGGTGTTTTTTGGCCAGTCCAGGCTTCCATGTCACATGCAGGTTCATATAAACGTCAGGGTTTTCCCAGTGAAGGTTGCTGCACAGTGTTACACTGACATCCAATCTAAATGTATGCTTACAACTCAGAGGCCAAGCTTGGGGCACTTTTGGCATAAGCAGAACAGGGTACATGTTAATGAACAGCTTCTGGTCATCCTGTACTCCATTTTTACATGTTCAACTAACCAAAGTTATGCTTTTCAATATAAATCATGTTTTAAGGTTAAAAATAAGGCAAACCGATATTTGACCATGTTTTGAGTAGAATAATTTTACTTCAGCATGTGAAGAGTTGTGTTGCATTTGCACCCTTGAATGAACTGTTAGGAGGCTGAGGGCTCTGTGGATAATTTAGTAGAAATTGTTTTCAAAATAACCTGTTTACAAATATAAAATTTAACTTAAATTATGCAACTCAAATTGTACAAACATTTAGTTTAAAGTATGTTTCAGGTTTTTTTTTTTTTTTTTTTTGGTTTTTTTTTATGAAATAGTTGGACTTAGAATTTTTCTGAAGGCATGTTCATTTGTGGGTTGTGAGGGTTGGCAAGAGGCGCCAGTGAGCACTATGATGCAGCTAGGCTTATGGGAAATGCAATCACTGATTAGGAGTTGGGGGTTCAGAAGGCCAGTCATGCAGGTTAGGCAGCCAGATGCAAGCACATGTCAGGGCTTGTTTCCAGTTAAGGTTTAATAAGACCTCAATATGTCTGAAAAGGTTAACTGCTGGCCCATTTTGTTGAGAAAATGGGTTTTTATTCTCATTGAGCCATAAGCATGTTCAGTAGACTCCATAAAACGTTTGTATGATTCAGAATGCATCAGTGAACCTGAATCTCCAGCATGACTTGCACCTGTTCTGACATGTTTTGCCACGTTGGACTCCACATGCAGTGAGGAGGATGCACATGAGTCCTCACTTCACCATGTAGGTGAAGACCAACTGCACCCCCACTATAAGCATTTAATCCAATAGCAATATGCCCCCTCCCCCGCTCCCTTTTTAACAGCAATTGAAGTTTTTGTCTGTGAATCCTCTAACTACAGAATGCATCCACACACAAATGTACAGTCATGTCAGTGTTTTACAGGATGATGATGCTTTGAAGTTGCGTTTTCTGCTGTGGCGTTCATTGAGCCAGTGACCCTTACTGAGCCTTAGACAGCGAGTAATGCTAGACTGGTTAGTAAGTAAACTAATGATTGCATTACCTAGTACTGTCAATTTACCATCCATCCAGCCTCTCACCCAGCTATGTATTTGCCAGGGTCAGTGTTTAAAGTATGCCGTATGTCCCAGGTTAGCATGATGACCTTTAAACTGAGAGATGTGCTTCTGGACTCAAGGCAGGTCAAAACAATCCTCCTCCTCTTTCTTGTTTGGTTTGGGTTCCCCCCCCCCCCCCTTGTTCATATTGCTGAAAGTGGTATGTTAGGTTAAATACCCAAGTATGTATGAGTGACTAAAAACATTGTGTTTGCACAACAGTAGACGTTTGAAGATTTTAGGTGCAGTCCTAAATAGATTTTTCTTACTGAAATAAAAATCCACTTGGATTGTTCAACATTTGGGTTCTATTTATTTTTCATGGCGTTAAAACAAATTGTCATGGATGGGAAAAGGGCTTTTATTGTTGCAACGTATTTTTAAAGTTATGGCTTAGGCTAGTATTTGTGTTCTGAATAATATTTGCCGAATTTGAAATTGTCAATTTCACCGTCACATGGATAAAAATGTTTCCAGAAATCAGAACGGTAAGTCGGTGACTGGAATGGGTTTCTGCCGGTACGTCTGCTTGTAAAGCTATTAAAGCGTCAAGTTCTAGTTCAGCTATGTTAAGATGTTTAATAGAATGTGAAACCATTATAGAGACATTTTGAGCAGATGGTCCCTTGCTGACACCTTGTGGCCAAATGTTAACATGCTCACTGCTGTCATCGGAAAAGGAAATTCGTACTAACCAGTAACCATCAACTCCGGGAAGGTGGCCCCCCTACAATCGGCACAAATAAAATCCATCGTATTTGGTTAGTTCTGCATTTGTGCTGTTTTGTGCCGTAAAAATTAGGATTTGTGCTGCTTTCAATCTGAAGATAAAATAATTGATATTTCTAATGATGACGCCGCCTAGTCCCACTACAACAGCGCACAGATGTGAAACTGGGCTGGTTCGTTAGTGCTCCGTTTGTGCCATAGAAATCGTCGTTCTACCCCTTTTAGTTTTTTCGATATTAACGATTATGTATTGTCTTTCTTTCAAAACCTTGAAGAATATCCTATAGTTTCGTGTTTTTGTAAAGACTATAATATACGCAACATTCACAATTTTGTAACTCACCCCATCTAGCACCCTTAATTGTTTACCATTTAAGTAAACTTGGTCTGTGGTTTATTTCATATCCTTTTTTTCTAACTCAGTCTCACACCAAAAACTAATTAATTCACCAAATATCCCTCTTAAAAACAAAACAGGGTGTGAACTTTTAAGTTCTTGCTCCTGTTATGTACTCGGGTGAAAAAAAAAATGTTCAGGTGCATAGTGATTTGAAATAAAAGTAAAGATTTTAATTTTACATCTTCCATATAGTGTCAGGACCCAAAGCTGCCCTATGTGCCTTACAATTTGGCATCGGCTAGAGAAGAAACTGAAATAATGAATACAATAGACAACCTAAATCTAACCTGCTCAATCAAAATGTTACCAATTAATACATGGAAACAAGTAATACAATAAAGTCACAAAACTGAGACAATACAGTGAAGGGGATGTGTCCCATTATATGCCTTAAAGTGCCCACAAGCCAGGTCACTAAAAGTTTGTTACACAAAAGTCCCACCCACGATTTGTAAAATATAAAGACACAGGAACTGAACAGACATGATTATAGTGAGTGGTGCAATTAAATTAAGCACCTGTATACGAGCAGACTTTTGTGCAAACCCCAAACTGTAAAGGTAAGAAACACAAATGTGAAAATCATTTGTGCATATGTTCTAAAATTTAATAGAAACCTTTGCCAAAGTACAGTGCTGTGAAAAAATATTTTCCCCCTTCCTGAGTTACTCTATTTTTATTAACAACACTTGTTTCTGATCTCCAACCAAATTTAGTATAAGACAAAAAACAACCTGAGTAAATGCAATTTACTCAGTTGTCAAGTGATCTTGTGATTTATTCAAAAGCAAACACTCCCCAAAACCTATATCATCCGTGTGAAAAAGTAATTGCCCCCTAAGCATAATACTTGGTTGGCCTACTTTTAAGACGATATTATGAATTGTGTTAAAAATAACCTTGGAATTTCATTTGTTAGTCAATATACAGTAAGGTTAGGAAAGAAAGCAGTTCTAGCATCCCGGACCATAGACTTAAATGCAGTGAGCAATTCCTTTAAATGAGAGCAATGAACCTCTAAATTAGTACTGTAGACTTCCACAAGCATTCAGCTTTCCGACAAGAGTGCCTGAGAGTACGGATGGAGTCAGTCATCCAGGGAGCTGAATGAGTAGCAGAACACTGTGTAGATTTAAAAGGTACAATACAGTCCAGTATTTCAGTACAATGCTCATTAAAAGCTTGTACTACTGACTTCACATTATCCTCAACACTGCCAGCATCAAACTCACCAAACATTTGAACAACCTGACCAATGACCAAATTATTGATAAGGTAAGCACCCTTGGTATGAGCAGAAGGTGCCAACTCCAAATTAAAAACATACACAAAACACACTTTTGATCACTAAAAGTTACATCACATACAGTAGTACCATTAAGAATTACACCACGTGAAAAAACCAGGTCCAGCATGTGCCTTCCACTATGGGTAAGTCCAAAGACATGTTGAATGAAATTAAAAGACTCAGTGATGCTGATAAGCAGGCCCATCGCGAGGGAGGGTAAATGGGTATGTTTTCCCATTCTTGGACTCGGGGGGGCAAAATTATGTCTTAAGTTCTACAAGAAAGTATAGAGAGATATAGTTTAACTTTAATATTTTTAAATATACTGTTTTACTTATATTTTCATGTGTCCCTAGTTAATCACGTGAAATCGCGTAAAAGAGAACTGTAATTAGGCTAAAGGTTACACAGATCATTCTAGAAAGAAATGGTTCGGTCCAAAAAAAAAAAATAAAATAACCGAAGTTCGTTTTTTATACTGACAAGACTGATAAATAATCATGGCGTGCTATTCCGGCACCCAAAAGGCTAAAAATAAAGGTGAAACAAAATGAAAAATCACAAAAATGAATGGGATCCTATGTTAAAACAGTCAGGGAGTCCACGCTGCAGTCTCAAGAGCAAGGTGATGGTGAGTTACATATTTACATTAAAGCAATGGTCCGGTCATTGACACTACTACCTTGTGGTGCCTGTGGCCCTTCTTGCTCCCCCCCAAGAGCTTGTTTGTTTCTAGCCCTTGTTTGGTTTCATTGTAATAAACCCCTTTTGTTTGCCCTATGCCTGCCTCCTAGTCCATCCTCTCTCCTGACATGACAGAATTACTGGAATCTATACCAACCCTAAGAGCTGGCACTTTTGGCCTAGCCTGTGTGCCTCCCTGCACACAGTGCCACAGTTTTGGGGATCGAAGGGGTTGCCAGTACCATGGGGACTATCTTGTCTTCCTTGCCCTCCTGGATCGCACCCTAGAGCTGAGAACAAGTCCGGTGGTCTGAAGGATTCCTGAAGCCTGGGCTTTTTACTGTTCGGCCCATTTGACGTTCTCCTGACTCACCTGACGCGGATCCCCAACAGGCAGTGAAGATTCTGCACTTGCTGATGAAGGCAAGGGGAATTGTAAAGCGCGAAGCCGCCTATCTGCTTGCTCGTTCCCTGCAGCTAGCTGCCGTTTTGCTCATCATGTCCAGTTGCGGGAAATGAAAGCAGAAGAAATGGATTGAACCTGCACCAAAGTCTGTCTTGCTGGACTTGTTGCAGCTAGGGTCCGGCTCAGGAGAGGTCTCCGCCGCTCCACTAAAGCCCGGCCCTGGAGAGGCCACTCTGCTAGTGCCCCAGGCTCCCAGCCCAGGGTTCCAGCCCAGAGAGAGCTGCTTTGCCCATCCTTCAAATGACCCATCGGTGCGTGCCACACTGTCCCCTGTGGTCCTGTCAGTGCCCGCCTCGCCATCCCCTGTGGTCATCGTGCAGATGCCTGCTCGACTCTGACTGCAGCTGGCCCAGTTTGGGTTGACCTGTATGATGTCTTGCCTGAGATTTGGAATAGGATCCTCTGGGCCTTGCCCTAAGTCCTGCTCCTTGGGTCCCTGCCTTGGTCTGACATCAGTATTGACCCGATATGAAGCTTCGGTGTGGTCAACAGTGTCGGCTGGGGTACAGGAGAGGGGCTGGTCGAGTCTCCATCTCTAGGAGAGGGAGGCAGGGGCACCCTGTTTAGGGCAGCTGCTTGGACCCAGCTCCTACGTTGCCCTCCAGTCCCGGCTCTGCAGTGCCCGTGGCGCCCTCCAGCTCCTGTTCAGGTCCCAGCCCTGCTGTTCCCTTGGCGCTGAGAGTCCAGCAGGGCTGGGTGGCACCATCTGGTCCCACTGGCCCTCCAAAGTTTAAGAGGATCCATGTCCCTGGGTCAGTATCCAGTAACCTGGGGTCTAGTAGACCCCCCTGCCCTGTCCCATTTTGCTGTGGTTCTGGTCCCATTGCCCTGTTCAGTTTTGCTGTGGTCCTCTCCTGTATGTTTTTCTCTGTCCCTGTGGTTCCTCCACTTGTCTGTCCTGTCCTGGTAGGTGTAGTGTGCCTCACTGGCTGGTGTACTGTGTCTGGTCTTGTGTTCAGTGGTGTTTTATCTTGTCTGGTCCTGTCTTGTCCATCGTGTATTCCGTCATCCCGTCTAGTCCAGGGTTCTGTATGTTTCTGGCCCTGTTGTTTGGTCCCTTTGGTCCCCTCTGTTGGTCCTTCATGCTTGAAAGACCCACTCTGGTGGGGGGTACTGTCATGCCCTGCCTTCCTGTTCCTTCTGTTTTCTCCCTAACGTGGCCTAATGAGCTATGCCTGTTAAGCATTTGTTCCCTCATTATTCCTGTATAAAAGTTTCCCAGTCCTGTGTTCCTCAGTCTGGTCATTAATGTTGCTACCTCATGTTGCCTGTCCCTTCTTGCTCCTTTTTCCTGGTTTTTGATCCCCCAAGATCTTGTTTCTAGCCCTTGTTCAGTTTTGTTGTAATAAACCCCTTCTGTTTGCCCTGTGCATGCCTCCTAGTCCCTACGCTCTCCCGACGTGAGTTATGCAGTACTGCCGCTTTATCAGTTGGCCGAAACACACTGAAGCAAGGAAACTGTTTTCCTTCTCAGGTCAGTTTCCAGTGTGTGAGAATTGCAAGTTTGAAAGAGATTTTCAGTTTTCAAGACATCAATAACCACACGTATGCCAGCTTCATGGACCCCAAGTGTAACCAACTTTTCTTTCAGTTTGAAAAGTAAATGTGACTGGCTTATGTCATGTATTTCTTGCAGATGTTCAAGAATTGTTTGTATAACAGTGGATGGAAGCAGAAATTTGGCCTGCAGTTTCAGATAAAACTGGGCTAGACATCTCAAGAACAGAGCTTCATCAATGATTTCTGGGAAGACCTCTTCAGCACTTTCATCAACAGTAGAAGGAACTCCTATTTGCATATCAAACTGCTCAGGCACAAAGGACCAGTGAGGATTTACAATGGAGTCCACAAGACTTTGTTCAGTAGAATCTTTGTGCTTCCTAGATATATGAGAAGTAGACACAATTGCAAACTTTTTGTTACACTGTCTAAATGGACAAGACACTTTTCACTCTCTACTGTGTTTTTAAATGAGCAAAAACACCTGATATCACATAATTATATGGCATGTCAAGTCTAATATGGCAGATGCTCTATACTTGATGGCTGACTGTCGTTTATGTCGATATGTGTGTTTTAAATGTTGTAAGTTTTTTGAAGGTTCTTTTACAATCGGCAAAACCACACTTAAAAGTTATATTGGCGACATGTCTGTGAATTCGCATGTGCCGAACACGTCAGTCGTACTAGCATCATGTTCACAAACCTCGCAGATCATTTTAAAATTGGGACGTCATTCATTCAACGTAAAACACCAAGAACACTTTATAAATCTAACACATGAACATTTTTCATACAATTATCAGTTCCTGTTACTATTAGCAGCAATAAATTGTGTAAGCTAGCCATCTAGCTAGCTAGCGAGGTTTTAAGATTAACTTATTCTGCGGTTTTAAGCTAGATATTTAATCTATCAATGATTAATTACTCCCACAAAAGGCAAAATAAAACCAAAACAACACAAAACCAACTTGTCGCAGTTTACTTTCTTATTGACTGTGGTAAAATAAATGATGACCAGGGCCTTTCAAAGTAGCGAGGCAAGCTAGAATGGCGCTGAAAATCGCTTTGAGAAAATAGTGTATTTTTACGATTCAGTTCGTCATAAAATGAAAAGAGAGCGTTAGCTTGCAAACTATTCGGCTATTATTTATCAAAGACACTTTCTAAAGGTAGCAAAACAAAACCTATTTTATTAAGGTACCTTCTTAATGGCGAATCACGAGAGAACAAATGCTGACAAGCTGCTTTCAGTTGACTAAGTTAACGTTATATCCGTTTGTTCGCGTTACAAAACGAGAATCGGCATTAGCAAACCACCGAGCTCTCACATTCAGATCTAGCAAAGACTTAATCGTGTAGTGCCAGTTTTCTTGGCTAAACATCTAATCTGTTAACCAATCCAAACTTCCACACAGCAAAACATCAATGTATTTCATTGATGCCGTTCACCTTGTCCATGGTGGACCACGAGCAACTAATCCTGAGGAGGCTTTCGACGGCAAACCGGGACGGGGGTAAAAACGGCTTTGAGAAAACACTGTTCAGTACTATAAAATGCATTACTGGTGCTCTAAGTCACTAATATCCCTTCTTTAAACCCCCGTTATTCACAGTATTACCGTATTTAACAAAAGAATTGTTTTAAGTTGGCTGTATTTCTACAGTATTTTTTTTACAGTGGTGGGTAACTAGATGCTCAAATCTGATTTCATTTCCTTAGAATGTTTATGCTGACCTTTATTTAAAACTCCAGACAACAGGATGAATGATGATTTAAACTTATGCCTATACACCACAAGTGGTGCTCCTTAGACTTAGTGTGCTCTCTTTGTTGAGAAAATTAAAATACTGTTTTGGGTGGTCAAACTTTACAGTACTGGACTGTTAAGTCTTTGCCTTGGATTTGGCTCTAGAGATTATCAATGATCAACAGTATTAAACTGTATTTAAGAAAAACAGTACATTACTGTTGGATATTGCCTGTAATTTTACAGGATTTTTTTTACAGCGTAAGCACAAACATACATTGCATATTCCGGAGAAACAACTGTGTACTGAAAACAAATAAATAGCACCAAGAAACAAACAAACACTAGTAAACAGGAAAGGAGCAAGAAGGAGCAAGGCATGGCACATTAAAACAGCAAGGAATTTTTGTTCATATATACCATACATTGTAGTTACTTAAAGTAATTAGCAAAGTTATTTGTGAACCCAATGAATGACGGGACCATTCCACTTACGTGTGTATATGATATTTACCCAAAACAGTGATAAGATTAACAGTATCTGAGATGCTCGTGTCTAAGTCATCCATAAAACAAATAATATCACTGTAAGTAAATAAAGGAATGTTGTTAATTTTCAGAGAAAGCTAGCTATGGATATCTGACCAAAACAAACTTACATAAGGGCAGTTATAAAAGAGATGGTCAATAGTTTCAGCCTCAGAAGAACGAAAAGTGCACTGTTCAACCTCAAATTTAAATTTTTTAAATAAAAAATCATTAACAGGGTATATTGCAGATACTACTGTAAAGTGGGTTTCTTTGACTTTAGGTGTAATGAGACAAGATAAGCAAAAAGAAAAGGACGTTTTCCTAAAGCAGGTTTCTATATAATCTCTTACAAAACACGAGTTAAAGTCCCCAAAAAGTTTCTGTTTGAAAACCAAGCTAATTTATCACATTTTTTTCCAGCAAGTTAACATCACCTATTTTTAGGGAATGCAAGGAAGGTGTGCTCAGAGAGAATTGGGGATAGCTTTAGAGAATTCATCATACTCTTTTCTTGAGATAGTAATATTGTACTTACTGACGAAATCGTCAAAAGATGACATGTAACCATAAGAATTTAAAAAATTATAAACAAAAATGACAATTTTCGTACCAATCTAATTTAAAAATTGATTTCCTATTGACTGTAATAACCCTGTTGTTCCATAATAAAGACTTGTGTGGAGGAAAATTGTATATATGTATAATTCAGCAGGTAAGTGACGGTATGCCGTTCTCTGGTGCTTCTCGCGCGGCTAGTACTTGATCACGTGAAGAAGGCATGGCGTTGCTCTTCCGCCACCCAATCGCTGTGCTTTAAACTGTGCTCGATTAGATTTGCCTGCGCACATTGCGCAGGCTTGGGGCGATCGGATAGTAGCGATGGCTGCCCATGCAAGCGAGCTGGAAATTGCAAAAAAGAATTTAACCGAGGCTGTTGGGGATAACGTGAAGCAGTAAGTAAAAAAACAGGACTGCAAAATTTTTGCCTAACGCCTTATGCGTAAGTCACATTAAAACCTTGAGCTGAGTAAAATATATTATCTACATGAGTATCGTTTAGGTTATAGAGTGTTTTTTCGTCTTGGTGGCTGGGTTGGCTGGCAACCTCTTGTACTCCAGTTTGAAATATTGACGTACTTCTGCACACCTGTAAAAGCGCCATTATCTGACCCGCATGTTCTTTTGGGGGTTTGTAGAATCTTAAAAATATGATTATAGTATTTCATTTATCGTAAGGCACGGTCTTCCTTTTTTTTTATTATTCTTATAAAGCAAAGGTGGTGTTTTGCCATCTCGTTACCAATGTAGAGATGAGGCGGGAGCCTTAGAGTGAACGGAATTTTTTCCGGACTCGGTGTGATGTTTTTGCAGGTACTGGGCCAACCTCAAATTTTGGTTTAAACAGAAGATAAGTAAGGACGAGTTCGATACTGAGGCTCGCCGACTTCTGGGGCAAGACAACGGTAAGATGTTTCCTTATTTGGCAAATAAGGGGTTTTACAACCTTGTGGAAAATATCATTTGATAGTTTTTTTTTTTTTCTTTTCTAAATTTATAAGTTTGTTTAATTCTACGTGATCTGGAGAAACATCTTCCATTCATAGATCCTGTCATTTTTTTTTAATGTCAATGATTGTTTAAAAGTTAAGGGTTATATGTGTTTATGCACTGAATATATTCAGTCAGTGTTAGTCTCTTGTTCATCAAATAAACATTGTCTGGAGTAATACTTTTAAATATGCCTGAAATTAATTGTCAGTTCTCAGCGATTTGTCGTATCATGGTGCATATTGAATAAGCCATTTAATCATGACAAAATTAGAGGTCAGCTGGGTCAAACACAAGGGCTCCCTAAGACACAGGTCAAGATTACATGAAATTAATGTCTGTGGCATCCCATTGTGCCCAGCATAAATCCCAAGGTGCTATTAGGTTTTTAAAGTGATTCTTTTTAGTAGATTTTGGGATTCTGAATGTTTTTGATCATGATGGGACAACAAGGCTTCCACACTGACAGCTTTCACAGTGAATAGCCCTTATCTGCATTATTTTAAGATTCTCTTGTTTTTTACAGTACACATTCACAATGACTTCCTGCTGGCTATACTGACCCGCTGCCAGATTATAGTTTCTGCACCAGGTAAGACTTTTGTATTTAGGTATAAAATGTTTTAAACTGGATCTTGATCACAGTTCTTGTAAACGTCACTTCCACTTCAGATGGTCCTGGCTCCTTACCCTGGCAAGGTGGCTCTGCTTCTAAGCCTGGGAAACCCAATCGAAAGAAGAAATTCTCATCGGTTAGGCAAAAGTTTGATGTGAGTTTTTGTCCTCTGGTGAAATACCGATCTGCTACATCATGACCCTTGGGGGTTGCTGATTCAGAGCTCTATTAAATGTAAAATGAAGGCATCTATCGTAGAACACGAGGATCCAACATAGATGCTGGATTACATGCATAGCAGAAAACTGCCATTTTTTTTCAGAAATGGCCTTTGACATGAGCTTTTTATTGGACATCTGTGGAGCGCAGAGGGTCTGCAGCAGTGTGAATGGGGCTGCTTGTGTGATTCTGTTGTCTATCCCTGCACTCAGCACCGCTTCCAGGCCCAAAACCCCTTGAGCGCAGCCCAGCCATTCAGCCCGCGGGAGCTGGCCCCCGGGGAGGAGGAGGAGCTGCGTCTGAGTGCTCACACACTACTGCTGCCCACCCGTGGTCAGCTGGAAGCGCGGATGATGGTGTCAGCCTTTGAACTTGGCCTGGACAACGTGACAGAGGATGCAGTCAGCATGCTTGTCTCTGCTGTGGAGGTATGTTGTTGGTAGGGGTGGGTGGGATGAGCCAAGCCTGCTCAGAACCGATTGGCGCCCAGCTCTGTGCAATGCATGTCAGTTAGTAAGTTGTGTAACTTGAGCCCGACTTGCTAATGTGTGCCATGGTAAACTCACGAGAGCAAGGTGAACACAGTTTTTGGACCCAGGCACTGCAGATGCTCTCCACCAATTTCTCATGCTGTCAACTACCCAGCTTATGTCATAGTTTAGCGTTCATTGGCTAGAAGCTCTGTCAGCTGCTGTGAAGTATTCATTTTTATTAATTTGTTGTGAATTTTCAAAGATTCATTACTTACCGTCATTGTTCCTTAAATTGATTTCCATGTAATAGTGGGGGAAATTCTTTTGCGTCAACTTCGTCAAACAGGAAGAAGGTGAATGTGATATAATCTTTTGCTTCCAAGTTGCAGTTCACAAACTGTCTGACTTGTCCACCAGCTTTTGACTCCTCCCATGACTGCTGCTGCCTACTCTCAGTGATTTTCCTGGCAATTCGGCAGGCAGACTAAAGTCTTAAAAGAACACTGGCAAAGTCAGGGTTAACTGTGAGTGAATATCTGGGTTAAATTCAGCAAATTTATACAGATATGGACAAAAGTGTTGGTACGCTTCCTAAAAAAGAATCAATTTTCCATGAAATTAGATCAAACTGACAAGTAATTGGCATCCACCACTTGGTATTCCATAGAACAGAACTCTTAACATATTCTAAATGATAAAGCAAATGACATGCACAAAATTATTGGGGCTTTTAGAAGTTAAAAGAAATAATTGGATCATTTTCATATCGCACACAGATTAATTAGTATCACAGGTGCCTTTTCTAAATTCAAACAGGCTGAGTAAAAGATAAGTCCTCACTCAGCTATTTTGTGTGTGTGTGTGTGTCACGCTGAACTTGAACAAGAGAGGGAAAAGCTGAGAACTGTCTGACGAGGTTAAAAAGAAGATAGTAGACAAGCATGGTCAAGGTAAAGGCCACAATACCATCTACAAAGAGCTTCATGTTTCTGTGGCCAAGTTTATGGTCCATGGGGCTATGGTCATGGCAGCAAGAAGAAAACTGACCCCAGATTGAACAGAAGGATAGTATAAATGGTGGAGAAAGAACCAAGGAAAACTTCAAAAACAGATTCAGGCTGACACCAAGATCAAGGTAATAAACAGTTTCAAGTCTCACCATCTGTTGCTATCTGAATAAAAGTGGGCTCCTAGATAGAAGTCCCGACTTCTGAAAAACAAAGCCCAACTGGACTTTGATAAAATGCATGTTGACAAGGTACAATACTGGGAGAATGTCCTTTGGACAGGTGAAACAAAATTCGATCTTTTTGGTAAGTCATAACAGCTCTATGATCACAGATGATAAAAATGATGCTTTCAAAAGAGGAAAAAAAAAAAAAAAAAACTCTCTCCTGTGACGCTTGGATGAGGCTCAGAAATGGTATAGGGTTGCTGTGCTATCCCTGGCACTAGGAGGCTTGAATCTCTGCAGAGCACAATGAAATCAGAAGATTAACAAGGAATTTTGGAGTGAAACATACTGCCCAGAGTTAGAAAAATCAGCTGCAGGTCATGGGTCCTCCAGCAGGATAATGACCCAAAACATTCACCTAAGAGTACCCAGGAATGGTTGACAAGAACACATTGGACTAGTCTGAAGTGGCCTGCTATGAGTCCTGAAAAAATTCTATTGAACATCAGTAGAAAGAATTGACATTCCCAGTTAGGTGAGAAGGCACTCACATTCCTGTGAAAACTGGAGCAATTGGAGAGTGGGCCAGACTTCCAGTGAAGTCAGAGCTACAGGAAGCACTTCTTTGCACTTATTGTCTCAAAAGGGTGTGCTACAAAATATTATCTCGGGTCCCAATAATTTGGTATATGCCATTTTCATTTGTTTTAAAATGTTAAGTCTTGAATTTAAAGCAAAATGTCAGCTCTATGGAATATAGAATAATGACCAGTGGATGTCAGTTACTTCAGTCACTGTCAACTTATTTCATTAAAAATAATAAAATAAAGTGGAAGGATCCCAATACCTTTGGCTGATTCTGGATGTCTGTATTGCAATGGTAGAATCATCTTCATCGTCATACTGCTTCTGCTGAGTGTCACAATGTCATCGTGCTGGGCTGTGATATTCTTCATAGAATCATGTTGCCATCATTCCTTAAATTTGGGTGTGGTTGTCAAGTTGACGGATAATGTGGTTTTGGTGTTCTTCAACCTGAAAAGTGGTCTTGCACTTAAAATTCTTTTATATGTGGTTATGGTGGTTTTGAGTGTGCAGATTTGGTTTCTTAAATAAAATTGAATTAATAAGTTTATGTAGCGCTTTTAACACGGAGCGCGGTCACAAAGCGCTTTACATAGTCCCAGGCCCACAGTCCCCAGAGAGTAAGCCAA
>JAACJT020023057.1:0-16983 GCA_009936485.2 Gymnarchus niloticus | reverse complement strand
CCGACCTACACAATTCTATCATTACACGACAACAGTTAGTCGTAACATTTTAAACACGAACCATGGGGTAAAGGTGACCGACCTACACAATTCTATCATTACACGACAACAGTTAGTCGTAACATTTTAAACACGAACCATGGGGTAAAGGTGATTGACCCACACAATACTAATACTATTGTTATTCCTGGGCCTTCCTCTCATCAGCCGTCTAGATGGCACTCAGTGATCACACAGATGTTCCTGTTTGTCGATGTCCAAACCAGAGGAACCTTTCCTGCCCTACGTCACAGACGGCCAAGTGAAAAACTTTGCACACAAGCGCACAGCGACCGAGGTGCACGGACTGAATTTTTCTCTATTACCTTCACAATGTTTAAGCAAAATCCAGTTCTCGTCAGACCGTATCCATAGATGTCGCGTGCAGCAACAACAGATGACATATCATCCTACTGCCACAGCATATGACTTACTCTGCCTCAGTTTCCTTGAGCAGAAACCTTACTGGAACAAAGTAGCTGATGAATTCATGACTTTACTGTAAGCACCAGTACTGTAAGCGTCAAACAGCCACACACACGGACTGGTCGTGGATTATCAGAAAAACAGTGACAAATCATTGCGTGTCTGTCACGGCTCTCTCATAAATTAGAAACAGCACCGAAACTTAATGATCAATCAATTAATGACGGCAGGGAAAGAATCCAACAGTTATTTTTACATCCAACTACAGGGCATGTCTCACATGGTACCTTTTAAATTTAAAGGCAAGAACATGAAAAGCAGGTTGAATGTTCAAACTCCTTCCATTTTACTGTCATTAAGGTTTCACCAATGTCATATATAATGCAACAGACGTCTTTTTATGCATAATAATCTAGACCCCCCCGAAACTTGCATAGCATAACATTATATATTTTCTTGCAAGGAACATGAAATAAAAACCAAAAGCCAATTAAAAGAAAGAACTTAACCGAAACAGCCGACTTATGGCTCTGAGCACAAACTTAATATAACAGCCGTCTGGAGACTATACACCAGCCACATTGCTCCACACTTAATTTGACCCAGACAGGTCACAGGAGTGTACCCATTAGCTCCCGCACCGAACGTTCAAAGTTTTCTGACCTTCCTTTAAACTGACAGGAACCGAAGCACAGAGAGAGGGAAAACCCAATTAGTTGGATTGGCATTACAGCTAATTCAACAGAGTGCTAATGTGCTCTGGAAAACTGAAATCCAGTACTCTGTGCCATACACTAAGCAGGTGGCGTGGCTGGTTAAGGAACTGAACCAACTGCACACAGGCTCAAATCCCAGTACTAGAACAGCTGCTGTTCCATTTTAAGACGATTATGTGTTTGACTCCAAAAATCAGGCTGCAAAAATCTCAGTCCCTCGTGACGATGAATCGATGTCAAGCAGAAAATACTGCCAAAAACAACAGTTTGATTAGTTGGGTATCCTATGGAATCGAACAAGACATAAAAATGTGGTTTCATAGTTTTTTTTTTTGGTCTAATTTGTAGAACCACCCCGTAAAGCCACAAACACTGGACACATACTCCAGCTCTCCCTCACACGTGCCTGGAACGAACCTACTATTTACAACGACAGACAATAGGAGTACAGGGGCTTATCCCTCCCATGAAACAACAAAGCTGTATTGTGCTTCATTTGTCACACAGATGTCCTAGAATGGGTCCCGAAGACGTTGAATCCAGGCTCCTTAGCAGATCCCTGAGAACAGCCTGCAGATTCACCTACTAATCATTTAGGCAGGCAGTTGTTCAATAGGCTGACGACTGAACAATTTCAGTTCAGGACATGTAGGTTACCTACAAATCAGAGAAGCTTTGACAGAAATTCCACAGGCATTCAGCAAATACATAAGAAAATAAATTGAAAAATGTGAAAGGACAGAGCAGAGGCAAACCGACATAGACAAGCAAACTCCAAGAATCAGTTTCCCTTCAAGTCAATTGCTAAGAAAGCAAACCGTTTACTGTTAACGAGTCTGATGGGGGAGATCTTAAGTCATCCTGAGAATCCTGGGCCCCAGGCCTGGATGGATGTGAGATGGCATTCTTAATGTCTGTGAGGAGAAACCAGTGAATCAGGGAGCAACTGTCACCAGCTATAGCCCATCCATCCATCCATCCATCCATCACTGTTTATCCAGTACAGGCTCATCGTGAGCTGGGAGTCTGTACCAGGAACCCCGGACAGAATGGCAGACCATCACAGAGCTCACACTCACACACCGAGGGAACTTTAGAAGTACCGGTTCACCTAACAGCAAGTGTATGGACTGAGGGGTGAATGCAGAACGTACAGAGCAAGCAAATGATTAAGCGAATCATTAAGCAAATGACATTAATCTGAAGCCACACATTCAACTATATATTTTAAACAAAAACAATTGTCCTCTAAATCATTTCCATTCACATGACATTTAGAATATCCATAAGTCATGCATTGCATTAATAATACTCAAATGTTTCTCTAAGTCAAAAATTAACTTGATACACTAAAAAAAAAAAAAAAAATCAATCCTCAACCCGTGTATTAACTTACAACATGCCACTTTTAAAAATGCATAAGCTTTTCTGTCATGTGCCCAGATAGCTCAGGCTGACATTCATTTACGAATGCACGTGTGGTGACAATTATGAGCTCGTCCAAACCATCACCTGGTTTCCGAAGACCCCGATGGAGCAGGCTGTGGACACCTCCTGCGAGCCGAACCAAACGGAGGCGATGCGGGACGGCATACCGAGAATGAAGACCTGCGCCAAGGAGCAGGAGAACTGTCCCAGCACGGTCACCCAGAAGAGGTCTGGTCTCACGCTGGCCACTTTAATCCAGGTTCCCATGCAATTGGCAGCGGTGGCCGCGAGAGCTATGACCCTGAGACCCTTCCTATCCAAGAGCCATGTCACGGGGAATATGAAGGGAATGTAAGTGATCATATACAGCATCGACATCCAGTCGATGGCGAAGGAGTCGACGCCGTAGTATCGCATGAAGATGTTATTGATAATTCCATACTGGATCCACTGAAAGGCGTTGCAGAGGGAATAAGCGCTGAAGAGGAATATTATAAGCCAGCGGCGGCCGGACAGACGCGTGGTGGGCTGCGCAGGTTCTCGCCCACCGGAGGGTCTCGGCTTCTCCACGTCCCGGGATTCTGCTGCATCTTCAGCTGTGCAGCTGGCACCTTCGCATTTCTGCCGCATTTTAATTCATGAAGTTTTTCTTCTTTTTTTTTTTTTTTTTTTTTAAACAAAAAGCAACATCGAAGGAGCTGATTGTCGGGAAAAAGAAAAACAAAAACAAAACAAAACAAAAAAAAAACACGGGAAAACTTAAAAGGATTTGGTATTGAGCCTGGACTCCGCGGTCAAAGTTATCACCTTTTTGTCGTGACGAACGATCATTATTCTGGGACACGGGGTGACGAAATAGCCGAAGTAGACTATTAATATTTACCTTCCGAAATAAGTCAACTGTATCCCCCCCCCCCCCCAAAAGCCCCCAAACCTACACATCGAATGCAGAGAGCCCTTCTGACATCCAGCAAGACAGATTCGGATTTAAATGGAAAGAAAGTGAATCAATGAGGCAGACTGGGTGCATATCAAACTTCCTCAGGAAGTCGTGCGATCACTCGGCTGAGGCAGGCAGCCGATTTAAGACGCGACTCATGCCGCTGGCACACGACCCGCAGACGCAGAAACTCCCTCGGAAAGTCACGCAAGCTTCCAGGCAGAGATAAGCCGTACAAGATCGGCCCCGGCGACGTGAAGCGCAATCACGGCTCCCCGCCTGATCAACAGGCTCCGGCTCGGCTGCTGGAGTTTCCCGAAGGCAGTCAGGCTCCACCCCGCAGATGATCACCGAAGCCCCGTCAGACACACGCAGGCGGGGGGACGCCGTTCAAAACAGCAGCTTTAAAACCTGAAAGTCGGCTTGCTTATCTTATTATTATTATTTTTATTTATTTATTTTTTTCAAAAATGGTAAAATAAGATATGGCTTCATTATTGTGTGTTAATTAATTTAACGACCAGGCGGTAACTTTGTATTAACTTCCGTTATTTTACGGATAGTTTCGTTTATTTGTTGTTTTTTCATACTGCCTATAATAACCTGTCAACAAGCCTGGCAGAGCCATGCATGCCGAACATCAGCCATCTATCCACCTCTCATGCTGGTGTCTTCCCCACGCGGTGGTACACCTTGTAGAGGATGCCTCTTACAGCACATTAACGCACACAGTAACACGTTATGGGCAAGTCTGAAATGCCAATGAATGGAAGCGCATTTTTTTGTTTTTGGGCTGTGGGAGGAAACCCAAGCAACACAGGAACAAGCTCTGTCCACAAACAGCAGAGGACTCAAACCCAGACAGTATGTAAATATTGTCTGTATAAACGTATTTATAAATGTGTACATACATATAGATCCATATATATATTTAAAGTCTTTATGTATGTTTTTCTATAACTGATCGCCTGTCAAAGCGTACAACATACCCATCAATTTATTTATAGAGTGATGATATATTTTTACAATACACTAGCACTTAGTAACTATTCTTCTTATACATACAGTCTGAAATGCATTGTTAAAATGATAGTTTTAACATATTACTGTAGATTTTTTATTACTACCAGTTTATTATTATTTAATATTTACCAGCAATTTCAAGTTCATTTTATACTTTTAACAAGATTTCACTATGGAAGCCACTGTCTACAAATGCAAAAATATATATAATATATATATTTATAGATGGATAGATATACGTAGATATATATATATATAGATGGATCTAAATAGACAATTCTAAACCCTAAAATGTTCTTTTGCGTTAAACTAAGTTATGATTAATTCAAAATCAGCTCTGAGGTGGGTCATCGGTACCGCAGGAGTTCGCTGAAACTCCTGAGGAGACTCTGTGGCAAAATGGCACTCTGAGTCTCCATCTGGTGGTCACAGGTGGTAGCGCAGTGAGGTCACATGGGCCTGCTGGAGTCCCCTGAAGGGGGGAGCGTATTGACTGCTGGGGGAGTGAAGATCCATAGTGTAGCACAGAGGCTCATGGTGGCTCAGCACAGCACTCAAATACTTGGCCTCGGCTGTCAGTTGTTTCACTTCCCTCCTCAGTGCAGCGTTTTCCTTCTCCAGCTTCTCGCTTTCCTGAAATGACATACCTGATCAGCCATATTTATGTTACACTGCAATACACCTTTGTCCAAATAAGCTGAAAACGACTTGTAACTCAAAAAACCCCACATTTATGTAATGTAAAACCTTTTCAGGGTTATGTTGCTCCCTCAAATATCCCACAACCTATAAGCCGTACTGTGAGGTTTAACTGCCAAGGTCGCTGTCACCAACAGATCAGTGCAAATTCTGTGCTAACTTATATGCAGAAATTAAATGGAGAAAAAAGTGCTCAGTTGCTCGGTTCTAGGAATTTAATAAGCTTTTCTTCATTGAGAATACAAGATCTGTAACGGTATCTGCATATCAGAGTCTCCAAGAGATACTCTCAGGATTGTTTGATACAATTTAAAAATGATGAGCAGGAGGTCAAACAATGGTAAAAGACCATTGTTACAGGTTCCATTCATGCTGGTTCAAATCCTCCTTTAATGTATACAGATGAAACTGCATTAATAAAATTCCCAGCTACACAGTGCCAGTTCTGGCTGACTTGATGCCCTGGGTGAAACCACCCAGAAGCACCCCAGTGAAGTTGCCCATCTCGATCAACCATGCCTAAATGATTCTGGGACTAACACATGCAGCCTACTCTGGAACTACCCTAAGAAAGATTGGTTTTCTCACTCATTATTAACTCTCCCATAAGTTAACACGGTGCAGGGATAACTGTAGCCAGTTCAGTTTTCCACATATCACTCCAGAGGGAATCCTTTCTGGACTTTGGAAAAATCCATATTGGAGATTACAGCAAGAAGTCGGTGACTCAAATGCAAAGCATTACATCTTACTACAGACCCAAGCAAAGTCACCAAAGTGACACTGATGTAACATCATTTCATGTTGTTGACTGAGCTTGTCAGGATTGCTGTGGGAAGAAGAAAAAAAAAAACAACATTAACCTTTCAGTGGAATAAACCCCCAGAACTACCCTGAAGAAAGCCACACAAGGATTGTAGTCAAATACCAGCCCTTACTTGACTCCCGTTAATGATATTTGAAAAGACGTAAAAACTGCGTTCTACCAACAAGCCCTACCCAGCTTGGCCAGGCTTAAAGGGAATCGGTGAACATTGCACAAGTGTAAAGCCAATAGGAATTCATTCTCACAGCTGTAATATCGGCACTAATTTTTACCAACCTGATTTTGTGGCAGTAAAAGTTTCTGCTCTGGAAGTTATTGTGTTGTCTGTTTATACGAGATGGTTGTCATGGAGAGATCACACATCCACAAGCAAAAGTAGTAAATGAAAATTCTGAGGCTACTCTGTTGAAGAAATAATCGAGTGACAATGTAAGTGGTAATATGGCAACGGCTGAAACATTTACCAAATTGTGAAATTAAAAAGTGAATGTTTGCTAGCAGACAAACAACCAACAAGCTGACCTGTAAGTGCTGCGTGCAAAGGGAACGGCTGGTTAACACAGCCTTTTATGTCCAAGCTGGGTAGCAGATATATTTGGCACTTTACGACAGGGAGGAACAATTTGACAAAGCACTGTTTATTTACTTTTATAAATTAGGGAAGGAGATGAAAGAGGAGTGACTCAACTTTGAAATTTCAGTCTTTATATTTCTAGCACCATGTGGAGTTTTTTCTCAATTTTGTAAATATTTGAGAATTTGCTTTTTGGTGAATCAGTCCACATTTTAGAAATAACATTTCTATGGTCCCCCTCGGTCAGATCCTGTCAAATACTGAGGGTTGCATATTTATCTTAACAAGACATGTTTAATTTTTCATTCATTGTCGTTTCATGATGAAAAGAATAGTTCCTCTTTAAATAACCGAACTTGTGCTGATAAAAGGAAAGAGGAAACCTTGGACCTTTATGACAAAAGCTGCTCTAAGTTTAGCAACAGACGGTGTGGGCTGTTTTCCAAACATTGTGGGATGATAAAATCTTAAAGTAACGTGAGAAGATGAGGAGTGGAACCTTCAGTCAAAGACATCTGTTGAAGTTTGATGGCCTTCCACAGGGGATGTCCCTAATGGAACAAGCACCATTGTTTATCACTGACTGATGAACTTGTGTATGAAATGGGTCATTCACCTACAGTACACTAAAAGCTATCACTATTATTCTAGTAGTGGAGTATATTTGTAATATTTTAAGTATCTCTGCCATCACAATCAGAAAAGAATTGGACGAACTTATCCTTACATATGAATTAAGAATTTTTTTGGACAAATTAGACGTAGACAAGTGGCTATTTACCATTAGTGGGGCTGGTCTCGCTGCTGGTCTAGACCCACGATCAACCCTTCAGCATGCATAATTACTCTGTGGCTGCGTAACTGAGTGCTGCCTTCAAAACTGTAATATTGTCGAGTTGTTTTCCATTTCTGTTTAACGCTGCAGATATTCCAGCTTCTGGAGCTAACTGCAAGAATATCGCTCAGTATCAAATTGTACTCTGCATTCAATTCAATTTGTTAAGTAAATTACCTCATTCACCTACAGCCAAAGTAACAAGCGGAGACGAATAAGGCAGCGAGTGGCTGAGCGCTCTTTTGTTTGGCTAACCAACAGGGAGACTCTGCTTTTTCACTATGACACAACCGGTCTTTCACTTGGGTTGGGCGGGTTCCATAGCAAAAGGGACAACTCAGATCAAACCTCGGTATTAACGTGTGAACAAAGGCATTTTGAGAACGCGATGGGTGTAACGCTTTACTGCCGGCCTGCAGCCGCGCAGTGTCTGAGTAGGTATCACCCAGTAATGCCTGTCGCCCACGTTGTGCTGTTCGAGGCTTGTAGACTCACGCTAACGGGAGACATTTTCCGGGAACAAAGTACAGCAGAAGACATCTTGCACTAAGTCCATGTGTTCGAAAACATTCACGGTTTGGGTTGACTGTTTCATTTCAAGACCCCAGACTAAAATTCTTGGAATAATTACTGGGGGTAAGTACATAAGCTTGATCGATGATGGGTGACTAACGGTTGTTGCAAGGAATCCCGCAGGGCCACCACTTTCCAAGATCAAAATCACAGAATTCTCCCCATTTGTCAGGTGCATGACTGCACAAGATGGGGACTAGTAGTGGGGAAGCCTGCAGCCTTGCCTGCCATCCACACTCAGGAGAAGCATATTTGCTGTGGACTGGTCGACTCACCAGGTGCAGGCTGTCGGCCTTCTGGGTCTGCCTCATCCTGCTTTTCTGAGCTGCTATGCGGTTCTTCTCCCTTCTCATCACCTTCTTCATATCGTCCAAGGAATCCTGGGGAATGAAACAAAGGTCAGATGTCACTTTCTTACACTCTATTTTAAAAAATATTTAAGAAGCTAGAAGGGTTTAGCGAAAATGTAAATTTATTCAGTTAAATATTAGGTGTTTCACACTGAAACCGTTGGTATAGACTGATTTGGCACATAGGCCTAAAGCATCTGTCAGCAAGGGAAACACTGAAAACAAATTAAAAACATACACACTTCTGCTGAGATGAAGCCAGATAAAGCTACAGGAAGCAAAATAACCCAAACAGGGCCATACTATACTACAGCCAGGGTAAAAGACCAGCTGCATGCAAGTAGCATTTTAGTAGAAGAAGGTTTGGCATATATGAGGTGAGTGTCAGGTTTCGATCTCGGATGGCCCACCCCTTCGCTTAGTACACTTGGCACGTGTTCAGAAAATACTCTCCAAAATTTCAGTCAGAAGCATTCAGGCCCACTTCCAAGGGTTGTTTCTAGAAAGCGATCATAGAAATACTCAAGAGAAACTTAAACCCACCGACAGAACCAGCAGGAAGGACGTGGCTTTATCCAGCTTCTGATAACCAAGCCCCGCCCCATACTCCAATTATGGACAGGCTGTGCCAATTTACAAGCATCCTAGGTGGCAGTCATTCCCACTCTGGGTGTCTTCTGCAGTTTCAGCACCAAAAATATCACCACAGACAGCACTAGTGCTGAAGAGGCTCTCAGCGCCATGCAGTCACGAAAACTTACAGAATCCATGCAATTGCAACTTACCTGCTGCAGGAGCAGAGGAGTTACAGTATCTCCATAGCCGCGGTATCTTAATGTGATCCAAGGTAAATTACAAGTGGACAAATGTAGTCTTATTTAAGCAACAGCACCAATCTGGCATATAGACCCACACCACCCAAATCCATGGTTAGTTTATATTGGCACCAAGCTGTGCTTGTGGAATGACAGTCTCCCTTTCATCTACTACTGCATGGATGTCATGTGGGGAGGGGCTCCATCCGTACCCACGGTCACGTGAATCGCATCAAAGTGGGAGCTACCTCAACGAACCACCCATCCCGCCAATATCTGAAAGATCCCCACGTTGTAATAAAATAAATGATACAAAATACCCCGCGCCTCAGCAGAGAGACTGACCTTTCCTGCAGCCACGGTAAAGTCAGCTCAGGGTTAATCGTAACCGTCTCTGTTGAGCCTGTGGCCAGGAACTGCCTCCTTCACATCCATGCGGCCTAACAAAGATGGTCATAAAAGGATGAGTAAAAAAAAGGGGAGGGGAGACCTCTTACCTGCTCGATATCAGGAGATGGCGACTCAGTGTAGCATGTGTCGTTGCCATCGGAGCCTTGTGCCACGACAGACTTTGCCATGCTAAAGACTGCTTCTCACTACTTCTGCTTTCTGTATGCATGTGTGATTATGCTCTGAGTAAAACTTGGACCTGTTCCTAATGAGTAACGAGTTTCTTAATCTCTCTCACTCTCTCGCTTTCTACCTCCCTTTCTATTTGAAGTACCTCTGTTTAATTACCAGTGTCTGCTGGTAAGTGACGCCAAGTTGAAAGTCACAAACAGCAAACGGCTGCAAAAATATACAATATGAAAATCAGACAAAGTACAACAAATCCACCTCTCAGTGAAAACATTTTCACTACGGAGACAGCCAATCGAAAAAATGTATGAATAATGTGATATCTTCTTTTCAGTTTCACGTTTTGTTTGTCTTGTTGTGCATACTGTTTATTACTTATCGTTGCTATCATAAGTATCTTACAAAGGATTACACACACGTATTTCCCATTAACTGTACGGGACAAACTATATTATAAGTGCATTTTAAGTCCTTGTGTCAAAATATGTAAAAATATGGGCACCTATCTGGCAAAGTATCTAGTTTGGTAGTTTTTAGTCCAAAGCTGTTTCCTGGCTCCGTGTTTATCCAGGTGCAGGGACACAAGAACCAGAAAGACCAGTGAGAGAGGAAAACCAGGATGTTTACCGGAGCAAATAATCTCGGGACAAACACACAAGGCTGGGGCAGCAGGGAGACTCAATGAGCAACAGGTGAGGCAAAACAAGGAGGTTTACATAGAGCAGGGAATAAGGCAATCACCATTAGGCGAGAACGATCATAGTCCACTGGTGGGTGAGGCACAAACAGGAACTGCACAGAGGCGCCCTCTGGTGGAACTCAGGGTGGGCAACGTGACAAAAGATCCTGTTTACCGATGCGATACTGCTGCAAAATATTACACGAGATTCCTCAGCACAGGGACTGGCCTTTTTTGTCAGAGTAAACTCGTGGTTGGCACGTAGATGCCAATTCACCCATGAAATATTGCTGCCAATATTTAATGGTGCAATGATTAACAATTATAACATGACCGATATAAACAGTATAAACCATCATATGGATTGAATCAAAATAAATATTAGAAAATGACAATGAAAGAAGAACAAAATGTAATAAATAGAACAAGAGATGCAATGTAAAAATTGGCTGATTAATTGGGACATACTACTTATGATGTACAAATTGTAGGCTACATATTGTGTCTTCACAGCTGATTCTTTTAAATCATACCTGTACCTATTCGAGCCCTTAAAAGTATTTCCTCCACCAGTTAATCTAATATGCACACATATAACTGTTTAAGATTTGAGAAAACGGTGCCTCAGCTTTAATATCTTTAAACGTACTACAAGTCATAGGCGTCGAGGAAACTTTCACTTTTGCAACACCGTGAGAGCATAAAGGTATGGGCAGAATCTGAGAACGTGTCTAATTTGTTACATTATGATTTGTCCATTAATAAATGAAATAGAAGAAAGCCACGGAGCGTACAGGGTGTGTACCATTGCTGAGAGGGAGGCAATTGCGAAGGCTGGAAAAAAGCCTCAGTTGCAACAGCGGAATGACGAGTTCTGTAACTTGTATTACTACAGGCGCATTGCTGCAATAGTAACATACTACATAATTAAATGTACAAAGCAAGAAAGCATCAATGCTCCCTTACATGAAGAGCAACAAATCTGACGCTATATAGCTTATAGAGCGTGTAATACTAGAATTAGGATTTTGTTAACTACACAGTTTACTTGAATGGTAAACACTGCATAGTTTTGGGTTGCTCCATGTAAAAATATTCGCCGATATTTCAAACTATGCGCCTCATTTTTGGGGACCACCGAAGTTTCTTCGAGTCAGCGACCACTACTGGTGTTTGAAATCAAGACGTTTAATTTAAGCCTTGCTACGGAGGTGCTGGCGTTAGAGGGCGCATGTGCTAACGGGTGATTTAACGCTGTCTAAAATAACGTCATAGCTTGCGCTATTATTTTCACGATGAATATTTAGAAATGGAATATGGAATATACTCAGAGTAAAAAAAAAAAAAAATCAATGAGATGAATGTTCGGGAAAATCACGACTCTTTCCTCGTTTAGGAGCATAAAAGACTGAGTCCCGCTGTATTGCTCAGGCTGCGCTGCAGCGTCTATTCACGGGCGCCATCCCACTACTGAGCGGCACGGGGGCTTTGACCTGCTCCGTTTCCGACCTGGGCCGGTTCACCCCTCCTTAGGCGACCTGGTGGTCCCGGGCTCCCCCGGGAGCACCATATCGATACCGAACTTAGTGCGGACACCCGATCGGCATAGTCCGCTACGGCACAGAGCTCCTGAGCTCAAGCGATCCGCCAGCCTCAACCTCCCAGTAGCTTGGGATTACAGGCACGCGCCACCACGCCCGGCGGGAAAAAAAACCCTGCTGGGGAAACGTTTCAACGAGCGTTCCCATGACGTCATCGTTACGTAACAGTCTCCAAGCGAGTTGTCACTGGATGGCGACAAACTCCGGATTGCAATTGCAGCAAAAACATAGAAGTTTAGCTTGCAAAACGGCAGCAGGCTACAAACAGCTGACTGAATGTTATTGACCAACCCCGAGCCCGCCAATATTTTGCAACAATCGAATTTCCTATTTGTACACCGCAGTTATCGTCATGGATACTGGATACAAATATAAATTTACAGGATTCTATCGAGGTGAACAGAAAGGTTTACAAAGACTCAGACATCACAGCAGGAGTATTTTACAATAAGTTTTATTGTTTGGGAGTAGAAGACTTAGGTAACACTGGTACAAAACTGAGAAAAAAAAAAAAAAAACCACTCTGCCAGGAATGGAAACACAGTACTAACTTCTAATGCGAAAAAGCAATATATGCACAATACAAAAATTATGTACAACGTATCACATCTAGTGATTTCATTTTATGTATATTAGCAGTATATAAAAACAATTCAAATACAAAGCAAATTAGCACATAACAAATATAATAACAAAAACTATATGACTGTAAACATAAAGATGTGCTGTTATGACGCCTGCGTCACCACAAAAAAAAAAAAAAAATAGGATTCGGGTCAACCGAACACTATTACCCTCAGGGGCAGGATATAAATCAGCATTTTTAAAATACTGTTACAATTTAATCCAGCCAGTTTATGTCGAGAAGCACAACAAAATGATAATGTGCCTTTTCTTGAATACCTGTGTCAGACCGGCCAGGTTGACTTAGTGTCATTCAACTGTTTGCTGTGCCTCGTTTCCATGTCATTTCCTCGATTACGACGATAACGGTGTTAATCTCGGGATGCTGCATGTCAACAATGTCAGGATGCAGTCATGCTACAAACGGGGCCAGTTCCTATCTCACCGAGAAACCCTGGCTAAGAAAAGGCTACCTCGCCCCAGGACTTCTCTGCCAATGGAGCGGAGATGAACAATGCTGCCCGCTGTGGTTGTTGTAAACGGTCACCATGACGACAGGTCCCACTTATTTCTCCCCCAGCTGCTCGAGCAGGGGATTGGCCTCGCCCTCCGGGGTCTTAACACTGTCAGTGCGCACGATGCAGGTGGGCCGGTGCCGGTTTAACATGAAGATGAGCTGCTGACGCTCCTGCTTCAACTCTTCAATCTGGGCCTTGAGCTCCGAGTTCACCAACTCCAAGCGTTCTGACTCCTAGGAAACGACACAGTTTAGCGAAAACCAAAAAACTACTTCCATCTAACTGCAGTGGCCGCATGCTTGTGGTAGACTGGTGACTAAGGTCACGATCAAGTTTCCCCACCATAACAACCACCTTCCGAGCCAAGTCACCTTTTGCAAGAAGTCTGTCCTCTCCTTCTTCTTGTTCCGACACCGTGCCGCTGCCACCTTGTTCTTCTCTCGCCTCCGCTTTCTCCTCTCCTCATCCTCATTCATCTGCAATTTGAAGCGGCATATTTAATCCTTTCTAATTGTATGACTGTAAGCAGTGGCATTTGACGCAACGAGATCTCCTGTTTTCGTGAAAACCCTTCATATTTGTATTCCTCAATCGACGTCATTTTTTCCGCCGGTCACCTGAAACTGTAAAAGCCTCCTGGCAAGGTGTTTGGCTCTACATGGGAGGATTTCTGCAGCACACTGTCTGTATGTCAAAGCATCGTGTTGGACCATCTACTCGGCAGTTTCACACCCGACAGTGAGTCAGACATTGCTCTTCAATTACTTAAACTATTTTCAGCTCTTTGCAAGAAAAGCCAAATAAACATTAATGTCTGCCAATAAACAGAGGTCATTAGTAGGTCCGATGCGTCATTAATGCCACCTGAGTTTATATAGGTTTATGCTCTACTCCCTCAGGGGCGCCACCCTGCAAAAAACAGTCCTCACCTCCTCCTTCAGGGGGGCGGGCCTCTTCCCCAGCCTCCCCAGGAAGTGGAGGGGAGAGATCATAGCTCCCAGCGTGTGCATGTCGGCTAGCCGTAGCTGCTCTGTCAGCGTGGCCCCGGGAACCCCAGCCAGCGGACCCAGGCTGGGGATGGTGCCGGGAGCCAGGGAGGGGTCAGGGATCTGTCCCGGCATCATGTTCAAGCTGGCCTTGTGTGCCACTGGACAACTGGGTGGGGGTTGCTGGAAGAAGGAAATAAGAAAGGGGGAGGGAGAAGGAGAAAGGAGGTGAGTTCTCTCACCTGCCATGAGACAATATTATTGTTCTAGCATTTTAGACACCGAGTGGAAATCAGAAAAATCATGCCAAATGGCATCCTTAAAACTCATAACATAAATCCTTCATAACCACCACCCAGATGCAGACACAGGAAATTCTGGGTAGATGCAACAAGACAAGGCCCATTTATACCCAGAAGCCCCATCATGGGTATGGGTGCCCCAACGGACACCCAGACCAGCCCCTTGGACAGCAACACAGAGAAGTCCTTTCTGACTAAAACTAATAATATCGAATCACTAGCTGAATATTTCACTTTACGGCTTTTCTGTATTTTACGTCTGAACAAAGGGCCGCCTGTTTGCCACATGACCGCCGGCGTATTTTAGCTTTTCAGTGGAACAGCTTATGGCACAGCCAACGCCAAATTGTGGTCCCCCCCCACCCCACGTTTCTGTTTCCAATGCCAAACATGTTACCGGAACAGCTAATACCATGGAGGAAACTGCAGCTGGAACAGGAAAAATGAGGAAAGAGAAAGAAGGAAGAAGTTCAACGCGAATGATGAAAAAAAAAGTCACGGACAAAGCACTTCTGCCATCACGGAGGCCCTTCCAAGGGGGAAACACGACAGCGGTCTTAAAAAAAAAAAAAAAAAAAGTAAAACTGCAGTAAAATAATAACAATAATAAAAAAACTCACTGTGTGCCGAACAGCACAAAAGGCCAAAAACCCTCAGGAAGCACTGTGTTCAGCGTCACCCTCGAGTTTTGCTGCTCGGCAGGTACGGTGCCGTCCAGGGAACCAGACGCAGCCTCGAGCAAGTCGGCCAGGTGCAGAAACCATAACCTGTGTCCCGACAGCCATGTGAATGTCTAATAGGCTCACAAAAACGAATAAAAATACTGTTAGCCTTATTCACAAGCCACAGAAAAATTTAAAAGAAAAAAAAAAAAAAAAAAAAACAACAAAATGAAGGTGGGCCAGTGTAAATGGCCAGCATGAAAAATTCACTTAGGGAGAAGGTGAAAGCCAAACCAGGACCGCAGAGACCGCGTGCCTCAGATACTGAGTCAGTTCAAAGCATCCAGCCCTCCCCTGTGACAACCAGGACCAGATGCAGTTTGTGTTTATGATGAGGGGTCTGCGCGGCACACCAAAGGGTTCTCTCTGGAAGGATCTTCTCCTGCTAAAGGAAGCCCACTCTAAGCAGACCAAGAACACATAGCCCAAAACTGGCCCGCACCCATTTTTCTTCAGGGTCGTAGCATAACCCCTCCACGATCACTTGCATAGCACGGTGAGAACACGGGCAAAAACCAGATACAGTCACAGTTGCTGTTTGACCTCGGGGCTAACAGAGGCAAACCAGGCCAAGGCACTGTCTAATTCTTCCAGGTCACGCACCACAGCTTGCAAATTTTTGGGGGAGGGGAGCAGAAAGTACAGCAAACCACACGTCACATCCAGCGAGCCAGGCAGCTGGAATTCAGTTTCGTAAGAGGGGCTGGCAGTGATCCCCTCACGTCTTCCAGAAAGACTTCGTGTCACGCAAGGCCAGCTCACTTCGACGCGGCTACCTTTGCCACTCACATGCTGGACAAACTGGAAGCTCGTCTGTTCTCTGAGGCCACAGAAGGTTCCGGTCTAGACACCCAACTGCCTGTTAAATGGGCATTACCTAGAAAGGCCAGACACCACCCCCCAAGAACCTAAAGGACCACAAAGCTGCTGGAGGCAAAAGACATGGCACAAGAAAGACCACAGATCGGAACATGGAAAAGAAGCAGCCCCCTCCAATCCTAACACTCACAACAGGCACCCGCCATCTCATTTAAAAAAAAAAAAAAAAAGAACCAGAAAAGAACAGAAAGAATGGTATGGAGAAAGGCGTCTCCTACTGCAGGAGCCCCACCAGTCATTATGCAGAAGAAGAAGAAAAAAAAAAAAAATAACCTGAATATGACTGTAGGATTATATACACCAGGTGAATGATGTTACCAGGGTAACAGCTGCACTGTTGTCTCTGCCGGTTGATATTTGCTCAGGATTAGATGGATTTTAGTGACGCGTCAGCTCCCACAGCACTCTCACTGCCCGGAGCACAGCGGAATATCTCACAGTGTACATGAGACAGGTAACAGCCCACGGCTAGCTCCCACTTTGCTGGGGATGGGTGGATTGCTTCTACTTAGCATGCACCTCCTTTCATAACCTAAGCTTCCAGTCACATGGGCCTCTTATGTCAGCCCTCAAAGGAATTCCCAGAATTCCCAGGTCCAGTTAGACTTCACCACTACCACTCACAGCTACGGCCCGGTCTCCCTCTGCCCGAACCCTGGCAGAAAAAAAATACGGAGCGCAAAAGCTTATGCTAAAAAAATGCCTACCATATTTAAAAAAAAAAAAAAAAAAAAAAAAAAAAAAAATACCTTCCGAAGTTTTTCAACCCGAGTGAAAAATTCTTTCTTACTCCTAATCTGAAGGAGGTACCTCTTTCCAAAATGGTGAATATCAGACATGCACAAAAAA
>JAACJT020023056.1:8182-26623 GCA_009936485.2 Gymnarchus niloticus | reverse complement strand
ATGTATTCTGCATACATGTTGAATAAATAGGGTGACAGTATACAACCTTGTCGAACTCCTTTCCCAATCTTAAACCAGAATGGAAAGTTCCGAGCTTCATTAAAAATTAAAAATATCTATCAAACACACTCCGATACTAACAGAATTCTGTAGTTACTGATTATTCAGTACGTGTATAACACAGAAAATATAGAAAAAATCAAATACTGCTGTAAACTAGAATTGGTAAATAATGAAAAGCAAGAAAAATATGCTCAACATTTAATAAATGTGAGGTTCTGTATCAGTGATTTTCCAGTTCATGTATAGAACACAACAGGTTAATGTGGAACAAAGTGAAAATCTTTCCCTTATAAGCAGTGAAGTCCTGCAGTTATGAATATAGTGGATGTGGTTATGAGTAATTGAAATGGGGAATTTGCAATATCTGCTCTGACTCAACAGAAAGTGTACTGTGTAGATCAGAGCTGTCAGGCACTAGTGCAACATCCATGCCGGGTGAAGAGTGTAAGTTCTGTCCTGTGTGTGTGCAGGATGTTTTTCAATGACACATTTCCAGGTGGATCATTTCACATGGCCTAACTCCTTACCTCTGTTTCCCTTCCAGACTGGCATTGCTGAGCAACCTGGTGATGTAACCAGTGCTGCACCGTTGAGTCTGAATTCTTTTGTAAATGTATCCTCATTGGCGTGCATTTGTGTGCATGTGACTGGTCCTGATGCTGCAACCACACCCTCATTGTTGGTACTTATGTCACAGAACAGCCAAGATCTTATTGGTGGAGGGGGGTGGTAGAGTTGCAGCCAATCTGCATATCCCCACTCATTAGCTAACTCTATAAATACGACGATCTCTATGGGCATAGCAGCCATCAAGGTGGCTAAAGAAAAGAACTTGAACCTTCCAGGGTTTGCTGTTTGACCTTTGAGTACGATATTTAACCTAATGGACTTTAAGCCTGGGTAGTGTTTTGTGGGTTTTATGAGAATGTGCTGATTTTTATTTTTTAACTGTTTAATTCATTTAAGTATTTAATTACTCGGCACGCTGGTTTTAATTATTATTATTATTACCTATTGTGCTGTTTTAAGCACTGAGGTATTTTAAATCAATTAAAAGATATATTTATTGCTCCAAGTTATTATTATTTTTTGTTGTATTAGTGTTTCTTTAGTTTTAATATTGGTTAAATAACGGTGTGTTTACATTTGTAGCTTGTCTGACGCTGTTATGTAAGTTGGATTTTAATGGAATCGATCTGGCATTTGTGTATTTGTTCAGCTGGAATCTGTGTGGCAATGAGTATGTTTGAAGAAGGAAGTTTATTTGATCGATTCCAGATGTTTTATTGTATTTCTTTTAATTGGTTTACAATAAAGATTTTGAAGAAAAAAAAATTCCATTAATTGTCCAGCCATTTAAACAGGCACATTTTGAAGTCATTTTCTTGACACAGTCGCTGATCGACATTACAGTGAAGAAGCAGAGGTGTGTAGATTCCACCTTCTTATCAGAGATGCAGGGTGCCATTCAATGAGTAGACGTGAAATCCATTCTTCTCCTCTCTCCTAATCCACCAGGCTGCGACCCCTCAAAGTCACAGCCTGTCCTCGCCTTTCCTTCTCACTTTCAGTGTCAAACATTAATAAAGCCTGAAAAAAGTCAACATTCCTGACCAAACCATCTGGAAAGCCTGCCCTCTACAGATATGACCTCTGCTTTCAAATTTTTTATTTGTAGCATGCTCTCCTCCATCTAAATCCCAGCCAATGGCAGCTAATCTCGTGGGTGTCCCTTCATTGTCATGTTTCTGTCATGTACATTGGCGTGTATGTCTCTAAGACTGTGTCTGCAAACCCGGGTATCAATGCGTGTATCCGTCTGCCCATGTGCATGTACACCTGTAGCTGTAAGAATAACCGTTCTGAAAAGAAACTCCCTTTCACGCGTGGTGTAAGGCTCTCCAGCTTGCCCTCATGTTCCGCCCCATTTTAATTACACTAATGTAACCTGATATGACCCCAGGGCTCCTAGACAGCATGGCGTCACCTGAGCACCTTCGTTATGGGACCATGTGGGTTGTTTAGGTCGCATCCACAAATCAGAACGTTCACCTGGAAGAATGCAACATGCTATTAACCAGCAGGCAGATGAGGGGGATTCTCATCGCCATGGTAATGTGAAGTGTGCAGTCCGTGGTCATTTGTAAAGCTGAGAAAAACCGATGTATGACTCGTCAAGATTGTTTCCTTAGGGTGGACATCTTCGAATGGCAGAGATATCCCTTGAATTTGGACCTTGATGTTTGGTGAGTTCGGCACCCTATAAGCATGCATTTATATGTTGGCTTCTTTCATTCATAGGATTTTCACATCCTACAGGTCTCCCTGTATCCTATACTCTCTGGGCACTCTGATGTCTTGAGGAGGTACGTGGGCCGCTGCTAATACCAGTCTCAGCAGGCTCATCATGGTCCAGCAATGGTGGGCTCTGATCTGATCACTGGGCTGTATGGAGTAGCTGGGGTCTGTGGACAAGCAGGTGGTCTGCAACTCCATTCTTCATGCTTTCCATTGTTACATTGGTAGAGTCCAAGGAGAGATGCTTCACCAGCAATGAAACTGTGAAATAAACCAATTAAAGCAACGAGGCACCAAGGAAGAGTATACACTCTGCATGTCTGAAGGACCCAGTGTGTCCGTACCTTGATTAGACTAGACATGTACTCAGAAATGTACACAGGATTCAGTATCCTAGTGGCTGTGCAATACAGTCTTTAGGTTTTCAAAAAAAAGCTGTTTCTGGGTACCACCTTGAATACTTTGTTGTTGACACGTTGAAGGTTAGCACTGCGCACAAACCCTTTGCTATGTAAATGTGGACTTAAATCAAACCAACTCAAATAAGTTAGACTGAATCAAATGTTAATTACAGAAAAGATGAAATTGCAGAAGCCTCAAAGGGAAATTAAATCAAAGGCATGAGGATAATGAACCTCTGTGAAAACTCTGATAGAGATTTATGATAAAATTAAAATTCCAATGAAAAAAAAAATCACCAGCCGTATTTATAGACTCATGCTGCAGGTGTGGTAGGCCAAGACCAAGTCTTCAGTTTCAGACCGACTGCCACACCGGACCCCTGTGAGCAGAAGCAGTAGACAAGAGCATGGGGGCACGGGGGAATTATGGAAAACCGTCTGTCCGGAGCCTCTTATCTCCTCATGTCCTGCACTAAAGTCCAATGAACTTTGACACTCATGTAAGATCTCAAATATCACTCGAGTCACCAACTTTCTGGAAGGGAGATTACCAAAGACTTCATATCTGTTCTGTTCAGTTTATATGACATACAGTGTGATTAACATCTTCCTTTCAGATGTGATTCTCAAAGATACAGACACTGTATGCAATTCAAACTGACTTCGCTGTTGAGGTGGGAGAACACTTAACTAGAAGGCAAGTGACTAGATCCTTAATATCACCTTAATGTTATTTTGATGCCATTGCTTTGCCTGATTGCATGCCTCCAGGGTCACGGGTTCGATTTCCGCCTCCACTGTGTATGTGTGGAGTTTTAATGTTCTCTCTGTGTCATGTGGATTTCCCCTGGGTACTCTGGCTCCTTCCCACAGTTAGGTGAGCTGTTTTTCTAAATTGCCCACATCGTGTGAGCACAAGCATATACTCTGTGATGGACTGGCATTCCACCTGAGGTCTACGGTCCCAGCCTTGTGTCCTATAAACTGCCTGGGAGAGGCTCCAGACCCCACAATGACCGTAAACTGGGTATGAAGTTGGAAGATTGATGAAGTATTTAACTTGGAATTTTAGCCCAGGATATGGCTTCTGTAGGCATGGGGCCAAATATGATGCTTCAATGACAAGGTTAAAGGCTTGTGTGATTGCTGCTGAATGGTCCTGTGTATTTATGATCCTCAATAAAGCAAGTGGGAAGAAAGACTCTGAGTGTCTCATTTTAACACATCCTATCAAAAAGTCAGAGCTGGAGAACTCCTGATCCAAGAATACACTTTTAGGAACGCTGAAGATCAAAAATTCCTATTCATGGTATACCGTTCAGTCTATGGTGTGACGTCTTCATGTAATCTGAAGGACAAATCCGTCTACAAGAACTCGTGTTATCATTAAACCAAAGTCTCTGACTGGAATTTGGTAAAAATATGCTTGTCCTTGCAAAGTATGCCAGAAGACTACACAGATAAACAGTAACCTACCAGAATAACAATGAAAACGAAAATGAGCTTCAGTTTATGAATAGAAGCAAAATGAATTTGTTTTTCTGTTCTACATTTTCCAGGTTACTTTGGGTTTGCATTTTTTTTGCATATATTAACGAACGATTAAAGCATATACTAGGAACTGATTAATAACGTACAGACACGTTTAAATGAACATAAACGGGATAGTGGGTTAACAATTCAAAGCTATATTTCCAGTGATGGACCCATGTGATGCGGCGGACAGAGCCGCACAGAAGCGGGACAGAATTAAATCGTCTCTATGTGATAATGCATGAAAACAGCAAAATAATGCACATCGTCGGCGAAATGCACAAAACGAGTTAGACGACCACGAAGACCTAGTGCTAGAAGAGAATATGAATCCCGATGAGTGGTGATGGCTGGTGATGGAAAGCGGCACTTTGCGGGGTTCAGAGGATGGAGCGGGGGTGCGGGGGTGGGTGAAGGAGGAGAATGGGACGACACATGATGTAGAGCAGATAGGATCTCGGCTTGCAGAAGCTCCAGTCAGGAGATAACGCCAATAAACCGCTGCCTGATGCCCGCTTTGCCATCCTCCGCCCTGACAGCCATAGCCCTGCACCTGAAGCCCGGTTAACACCGTGCATTCTCCTTATTTCTTAAGAGGACGTCAGCACAGTTCGTCTGGATTACGTGCTGTCAACCCGGACTGACAGCACGGCCGGTACACGCTGTGTCTCCGCACGTCTCGTCAGCTTGGATCTGACCGATCGGCTCTGAAAGGCTGCTTTTATTCCCCTCACTAGGACCGGTGGAGAGGATCCGCCGTTTGCTTCACTGACAGGTGGGTAAGGTGTCGCCACTTGAACAATATCACAAATATGGCATTCACCTAAGTGCATCTTCACTTTATAACCTCCTCCGCCTCGAACAGCTCCCGCCACACACACACGTGCGCAAAATAATAAATACCCCACATCAGATGATTTATTAGTGAACAAAGAGACGATTTATTAATGTTCACAACTAGTACAACGCACTTCCTAATGGGGATCAATAAAGCAGCATCTCACCATGTCTTTCTCATCAATCATCATGCGGCGGCGTTTTTCCATTTGGTTAAACTCACGTTGATGAAGTGCGGTGCATCTCGTCGTGCGTGACGGGAAAGGCTTCGATAGATATGCGACGTGCAATAATTTAAAACTTTTCGCAACTTTGTCTGTATAAACAAACAATAACGCCAAGAACAACAGCCGGTCAGGAAACTCCTGATGTGCAAGCGGGTTTTGCGGAGAAGAAAATGGTACACAGCTGTATCTGTCTAATAGGCATGATTATAAATACACATACATATGCGATGATATACTGCAGCCAGGTCCCGGGGGGCTGGGAATCTCCCTCAGTGGTTGTAGCCTTTTAAATATACATTTCACTAAAAAAATTAAAACAACTAGTCGTCTAACAAGTCAAAAATACTGAAATCAGGATTCAAACCTGAATGAAACCAGCTCCATCCTCTCCGGTTTTAACAGGTTGTATCGTGGTCATTTCTGATATTATCTGAGGTTATTCCTAATGATAAAAATGATTACTCTGCATAGCTTATTACAGGCGGAACTTCTGTCCCTTAAGTGAACGGGTGCTGAAACGGGCTGAAAGGACCATGGGGGTTGGTGACGGACTCAAGGAGAGATCTGGGCTTGGTGAAAATCAGTCATGATCAAATAGACAAGACAGCCATTCTTTATGCATGCTATTATTATGATTTGATCGTTTTTGGTACTTGGTAAAGTCTGTGAGGCAGTTGGGTGGATGCTGGTTGTACGAGTCTGTGTCTTACAAGCAGATTAAAAGAAGACGACATTGAAAAATGGAAGATTTAGAAGGTTATTAGGGGGTTATAATACTCATTTTAAAGATGAAAGTGCTCTCTTTAAGGTTCCATGGGATTAAACCAATTCCTTGGTTAATGGTCTTTGTTCTTGAAAAGGTAGCCATAATAATCAGGTGCTAAGCAGCACAAAAACATACATTCATCCATCTTCCAACCTGTAATCCAGTACAGGGGAGATTATACCCAGGCGATACAGTTACTTATTTGGGATTAAGTCTCGTGCCAAAATCCACAGGAAACGCCAAGTGAGAGTGAAGGGAACCTGACTACAAAAGAAGAAGGTATGGCGATCCAGCCATATGTCATTCAACTGCTTTTCCGGTACAAAGTTTGCCTGGGTTACGGGGGATCCTGGAGCCTATTCCAGCCAGAATACAGAACAAGGCTGAGGTAGCCCTTGGATGGGATGCCTGTCAATCACAGAGCATGTACAGTCATACGCTATCTGCAGCTTAGAGACACCATGTAGCTTAACTGCATGTCTGGACTATGGGGGGAGAACATATAAACTACACATTAAGCTGAGGTGGGAGTCAAATCCTTAACCCCAGACATGTGAGGCAGCCAAGCAACCCACAGAGTCACCACAATACCTCTGAAAATGTCCAATGTGGCAAAGAAGAAGCCCCAATTTATACTAGCCTCGTAACAGAGAAACAGACCAAGATGGGCGTGTCACGTGGGCGGTTATTCTGCAGGCTGATCACATGGTTCATGTGTCTGCCCATTGCCCTTTAACCTCTCCCTAGAGCCTCGCGCTGTAAATCGCCTTCACGGCTTCCTAGCAACAGCCGGCCTGGGTGACAGTCTGTTAATCAGAGTCTGCACTGTCGTGGAGAGCTGCTTTGGTTCCCCGCCCGGCCACCCTACCGTCCACAGCATCACACCTGCGGCTCGTGTAAAGGGAGCACTTCAGCTGGCCTAGGTTCCGGAAGAAGAGGGCTCGGCCTGCCAGTAAACTTCTGGGGGATTATTGCCCAATCTCCTTAGAGAATGGGGTTTACGGCAGAAGCTGCATGGGCAGTGAGGGCACGGGGGCAATGATGGGCGAACTAAAGAGGGTAAAAGCAGATGGCAGCTCCCATGCACGGGTGAGAAGTGAGAAGCAGAGAACGAGGGCTCTCGTGGTGATTTGAATGGGCTGCTAGCTGAGAGACACAATAGCTGGAACCTAAACCAGGGTCGCTTACATAACATGACTTTGTAGACACTCTGTTCTCTCCTCTACCTTCTAACAAAGTCCTGCCCGCAGTACGCCATCCGTCCATCCGCGCTCTATCCTTATCCAATACAGGCTGTCTGTGTTATATTTCATAACATAATTCATAATATATTTCATAACACTTACTACAAACATCATAAATTCACCATAAACTTAGCCTCACCGACTAACTTTTCGTTTTGTTCACGTCAGTGTTTAAGGATGAATAGTGATCAGATTCACACAGTCTGTGGTATTCAGTGATTTTTTTTTTTTTTTTTTTTAAATTTCTGTCTTCCGGAGACATTTATGATAATTTGCTGCAACTGAGCAAATATCTTGGGGTGGAATCAGAGTCATTGTTTTGGTGTTGTGATTTGCAGAGCCGTAAAATCAGTGATTCCGAGAATCTAATTTGCATTGTGCCTTCAGTAACCCCAGCAGCTCAGGGTGTAAGACCAGGGCTCACCCTGGACAGGATGCCAGTCCGTTGCAGGGTGCGTTAGGGTTAGGCTTTAGTTGTCTGTGTTTGAAGTTATTTTTCATCACAACTGGTGGTGTGCCGGCACAGTGGCTCTGTGGCCTGGCTGTCTTTAGTGACTTGCCAGTCTGATCATCAGTATATCAGTCCAGTACTGACAAAAAACACAGGATCGGTTATCAGAAAGAAACAAAGCTCTAACCCGATACAATACTTGGGCAAGGCTCGCATCGCACTGCCAAATCGGCATGTTGCTTCCTAATTATTCCTTTGGGGGATTAGAGTATGTGTTTTGCAGTTTGACCATTTTTTTAGACAGCTCCATTGCATATGGTGTACAAATCACATAAAAGCTGTTTAAGAGGAAACAAGAAGACGGTACACATTGATATCGGCCGTATGTAAGCTCATGCTATTGGTCTCCATATTGAAGATGACCAAGCAGCATCGAGCCATCCCTAGTTGTGCTGTTGCCTCACACCTCAAGGGCTGGGTTTTGATTTGCACCTCAGCTCTCTGTCTCTGGAACTTCCCTGTTCTTTACATGTGGTGTTGGTTTACCCTGGCTACTCTGGTTTCTTCCCAAGGCTGGTAGGCTGACTGGCATCTCCAAATTGCCTGTAGTGCATGGCTTTGTGTGTGTGCCTTTTGATGGACTGGCATCCCATCCGGTGTGTCTCCTACCTTGAGCCTTGTGCTTCCTGGGCTAAGCTCCAGACATACCGAGAACCTGGACTGGACAAGCAGATATGGATAAATGGATGGATGAAAATCATTCAGAAAAGTAAGAATCCATAAGAATCTACATTGTTCAGTGTCTAAACAGACATCTGACATCAAATGGGTGGTCACATTATTTACTCAAACATATTTCCAGTTCAGGGGGTCATTGTTACAGATGCATCTGGAGGCTTTATTTGGATATGTCAGGGTGGTGAGCAGGATCGCCATTAATCTCCCGCAGGATATAAACAACCAAAGTTACACTCACATGCAGAACTGAACACCTAAGAATTGGGCTGTAAAGTCAGTCTGGACAAGAGCACTCCGAAATCTGATAGGGCCTGTGTTTTATTTATGTTGGGAAGTGTGTGTGTGTGTGTCCACGTTTGAAGGTCATGAAGATCGCTGTAGTTCGTACTTGGCTTTACTTTGCACTGAGAGTCAAAACACTGATAATCATGCTTTTAGAAGCATACAAATCTTTAGTCAGATGTTTCCTGCATGAACGTTGGGCAGCGCTCCTCAGCACATGGTGCCCAGACTCGTCTGTTACTTTCTGATCCAGATGCTATCATGCATAGACACTCCTCCTCGGTGACCTTAGTCCATTTCAGGCTTGCTTTGCCATGAGCACAGTAAATCATAGTCCTTACCCCGAGACAGAAATGTTCTTGTTGCGTGGTGCAGATCTCTTTTCTCTTTTTCATGTTGAGGTCCAGTCAGAGTGAGGCAAGGCTCAAGCTGTTATGCTGTATTATTAAAAGATCTATGAAGTCTGGCAGAGCGTGGCGTGTCCCATTACCCGAGACCTTGGGGGCCGATCGCTCCATCTGCTCTGATGCACCTCGTCCCACAACGAGGCCGCCTCCTTCATTACCATCGTGAGAGCGTCACGGTCGCCCGATGGTCTGGAGCAGCTAGCTTCTTCGATCACGGCGACTCAGGGAGTGTCGGGTCCCTCAGATCTGTGGCTCTTTGCCCTGTCCATGCTTCTGCACTGTCCCACTCCCTGAACACCTGAGACACGTGGCTGCCAGGCCATAATCGCCCCACTCAGGTGTGTGGATGCTGGACTGAGTTGAATACTACAGCCTTGTGGGTAAAACCTTCACTGCTGCGATTTATGAAGTCTTAGTGTCTAATATATGCACTGTATTTAATGCATTCAGTTAAAAATTAATTATACATTTTCATATAATCTAGTGCCTCACTGTAATTAAATTACTGATAAGTACCTATTTCCAATATGTAGTTGAAGAATATTAACAGGCACTTGGATGGAATGGAACTTTAATGGAAGTGCCTCTCCTGATCCGCCCTGTTTTCTGTGTCCCAGCCCCCTTATGTGTCCCCACCCCCCTTCTGTGTTCCCTCCTTAGGATCCCCAGCCTGGCCACCATGGCTCCTTCCCAGCTCTGTCTAGTCCTGCTCAGCCTCCTGGCTCTGACGACACTGGCTTGCCCCAGTGGCTGCCGCTGCTACAGCCTGACGGTGGAGTGCGGCTCCATCGGGCTGCGCGACGTCCCTGCCGGTGTGCCGTCCAGCACGCAGGTAAGTTTCCCATGTCGCCGTCCAATCCGAGTCCAGCTTCACCTGAGCAAGTCATAAGTGGGCCACACGTCTGATATGATGGCATTATCCAATCAGACGCCAAAGAAAACACTGAATTGAAATACACTTGTGGTCAAATTAAGCGAGGGCATGTAAAGCTAGTTAAAAACATAAAACATAATGTAAAACACCCCTGAGCATTTTAATTAATTTACTTTTTGAATTGTGTCCTCAATCTGTTCATAGAACATTCCTGGTCATACAGAGACCATTTTCCCAAAGCTGGATCAGGCTCTCCTCTCCGCTCCTGCACCCACCTCTGTGCTGAAAGCCTTGGTGTCCATTTCAATTCTGCCACATTGACTGCTTTCCTTACGCACTACAAGTTCGCCTGGAGAAATTTGTCAATGTTGTCAGTCGGTCACAGGCCAGGAGTGACCGTGGTCGTTACATAGCTCAGGCTGAATAAAGTCTGTCATATTACGCTGCAGCGGACCGTCTGGGTATGAGGGGAGGCGTAAGTGGAACTCTCAATCTGCTCTGAGCTCTGCATGCAGACTAACATTGGGAAATCGCGCCATCGCTTGGGAAGGACAAGCCAAGCTATTCAGATATCCCCTGTGCAAGATTATGATTCCAAACCCCTCATTTGGAATTCCTCCAGTCAGTACTTCCTGTTTTAACTGACCGGTCCGATTCTTCCCTGGTCGAACAGCAGCCAGATCCCGCTGTCATGGTGTCTCCTGAAGTTCTTTTTTTTAATTCATCCAACTTCTCTATTCAGTTCTGTGCTCCGTCTCGTCAGCAGAGTTGAAGCACCAGCCTCTCCTTGGCTTAGAAGGTAACACGCTGGTGATTCCTCACCAGGGGAACCCGGCATGGATCAACCCACTGACCCCATTCATCTTCAGTCCAAATCACCAACCTGCCAATTTTATGTGTCTGACCTCTGTGAGAGAGACCGGTGGTAATTAAACTACATCAGACATTAATCTTATTTAATGTCAGACACGTGGCAGATGCAGGGTGATTTGAAACCAGCCTTGTGGCACATTTAAGCTGATGTCTGACATATAAGAGACTGACCCCTTTGTCATGCTTTTAAGAAAAACCTCAAAACTTAATCATGACCAAAACTACACCCACCAGTGGTTTAAATGAAGCTTCGATCCCAGCAGTCTGTCCGCAGCCCAAAAAAAACTTTGGCTGAAGTGGGATTTATTGCTTGTTACTTGTGCCGTTCGGACTGCATTTTCAGGGACGCCCCATAGTGCATTGCTCACGCACACCTCGCAGCTCTCCCTCCCTGGCGTTAATCTGATGTCACGTTTTGATGTCACCCTTCCCAATACGCAGACCGTGTTCCTCCAGGACAACGCCATTGGCCAGGTGCGCCTGCAGGACCTGTCCCGGCTGGACCATCTGCTCTACCTGTACCTTCAGAACAACGGCATCTCGGCCCTGGAGCCCGGGGCCTTCCGCAGCCAGGGCCGACTGCTGGAACTGGCACTGAACGGCAATCGCATCCACGTGGTCACTGCCGAGGTCCTCGAGGGGCTGCTACATCTACGTGTGCTCTACCTGGCTGGGAACCAGATCACTCGGCTGCCGGATTTCACCTTCCATGGCCTGCAGGTAGCATTCTGGGGGTGTGGCTGTGTATAATCAGGCTGGTGGTAGTGGAGGATGAGGAGGCAACCGAAGGAGGCAGATGTGGGAGGCTGTAAGTGGGTGGGACTCCGTCAGCTGTGGGAGTATTTTACTACAAAACAAGCCTTTTTTGGACATCAAAAGAGACTTTGTGGAGGTTTTAGTGATGTGTTTAATTTTAATGACTGTGATCATCACTTCCTACAATCCTGCAGCGCCTCCAGGAACTACACCTGCAGGACAACAGCTTGGAGGTACTGGAAGAGCAGGCACTGGTCGGTCTGGGCTCCCTGGCCCTGCTGGATCTAAGGAGAAACAACCTACGCACCATCATTCAGGAGTCGCTTCATCCCCTGGTCAGCCTGCAAGTTCTGCGTGTCACCGGTAAGGGGTGGGATTACCTGAGGGGGTGTGTCAGGGTGGAGCTAGGGGCATTTCAGTAATAACTACACTCTTCCCGCCCTGCCTCAGACAACCCGTGGCGCTGTGATTGTGCCCTGACCTGGTTGCAAGACTGGATCTCCGAGGATGGCCATCGCCTGTTGAGCATTGCCGAGCGCCGGCTCCTGTGTGCAGAGCCGCCACGCCTCTCGGGCCGGGCCCTGGCCGAGGTGCCGCCCAGTAGCCTGGTGTGCATTCCGCCGAGTGTGCAGCTGGCGCCCAGCCGGTTGACGGTGCTACTGGGAGAGAGCCTGCGCGTGTCCTGCAGGGCGTCTGGCTACCCACAGCCACAGGTCAGCTGGAGGAAGGCCGCAGAGGCCCGGACCGAGATCACAGCTCAAGGCCTAGTGCAGGAGGTGCCAACGGCCGGAGCACCAGGGAGTGCCGGGACTTCCCCCCCTGCTGGGCGCGTGGGAGGGGCTAGTGGGACACGTGGACCCATCAGCGAGGGGGAACGCTTTGACCCCGACACGGGCAGTGGGATGCTCTTCCTCAGCAATGTGACGGTGGCCCATGCCGGGCGCTACGAGTGCGAGGCCTCGAACCCTGGAGGGGTGGCGAGGGTGACCTTTCACCTGTCCGTCAACATGTCCTCCGTGCCTTCGTCTACCTCCTCCTCCTCTTCCTCAGGCCAGCGCTCTCGCTCGTCCTACCCAGTGGCGGCCGTGAACCAGGAGTCGCTGTACGACATGGAGAGCATGGACTTCGGCGCGCTAGGCGTGGCCACGCAAGCAGCCATTGGTGTGGGGATCTCCCTGCTGGCTCTCACCGCCCTGCTGCTGCTGGCCATGATCTACAGTCGGCAGAGACGGCACTGGCAGCACCACGTGGAGGAGAGCGTCCTCTACATCAACGACTACTCGGATGGGCCCACCACCTTTGCCCAATTAGAGGAGTACCGTGATGAGCAAGGTCATGAGATGTACGTGCTGAACCGCAGCCGACCTGTCCTCCCAGACACGCGGCGCATCCCCCAAGACCAGGCCGAACAAACAGCAGTGGGGGGCAGGCCGCGGTGGGTGAGTGATGGTGAGGAGGCTGACCCCAAAGGGCCATTTCTCAACCAGAGCCTCCTGTTCGACACGCAGGTTGCTTATGAGATCCACTGCTGATCATCATGTTCCTCGCCTGCCTGGAGGCATTTGGTGTCCCTGAACATGCTTCACGCACAAACCTGCTCCGATGGACGATTACGTTCCCGAAATCGAAGCCTCGTATTTTCTGTGAAGCTTGAAGAAAAATGACAATATGCGAGTTGCTTTCCTCGATTGCTTCAGCTGCTCTGTTCTGGTCATGGAAATATCTGGAAGGTTTGAAGTTGGGTAGGATTGAATCTGTCGGCAATTTTTGCACCAGCAGTAATCCCAGTGAAATCATATATGCTGTGAACATCTTACTTCTGCTCATTGTATACCAGAGGCTGTAACATCAGAAACCTTGTGGGTTACCAAGATGACATCTTACTGCAAAAACAAAAGGATTCTGTAAGTCAACACCAGTGCCATGAACCCTTTAACCCAGGCAGCCAACTTGAACATTGCTGCAAAAAATAAGCAAAAACTCATATGGATGTACTTGAGTTTTTTATTATCGATTTTTCAGCACATTCATGTTAGTCATATGTGTATATTTTGACCGTGATCCTCAGAGGAAGAGTGGTGGGAAGATGATGGTAATGTTTATGATATATATTTTGCACCTTTTGTTGAATGAAACGTTTCCTTAATTATATTTGCTATATATATTTTTCAGTTTAATGTCGTTTGTATGGAAATGAATAAAAAAAACAATGTTGTGAGGGAAACGTCCATTCATATTGCAACCTGTTAGTCCAGTGTAGGGTGGAGGTGATCCTGGGGTGTCTCCATGGACACCCTGAATGGGATAGTAGCCCATCTTAGGATACATTTACTAAGGGCAATTTGGAGACTCCCTGCCATGTGTGTTTTCTGTGTATTCTGTGAGGAGAACAGGGTTACGACTGAGTCACTTGTGAAAATACACCACATCTGTTTCAGTGTGGATTTCAAACTATTGGCTGTGATTTAGTGCTTAAACCCGAGTGGAGTCCAAACATTGAGACCGCCAACACTGTACCAAGCCTGTCACTTGGGTCTCACACGGACGCCGTAAAAAAGAAATGTGGAAAACTGTGATAAAATATGACAGATGCTGTTCTACCTGTTCTGTAATACCTTTAGTGTTCCAGATACGGTTTGGTTCCTCAAGGTGGACGTGCATTTATTTTTGTGTGATTTTTATCTGAATTAAAGGCACCTGTATTTTCTTCTGTTGCTAGAGCTCTATATAATTGTGGTTTTTGTCTGACCCAAATTGTTTTCTTGCCCCTTGCTGTTTGTATTGCAAAAATTTACATTTTATTACTACGACAACATGAGAAGTCGCTGGGCTCCTGTACATTTCCGGCTGGTCTCCACGCCCCGTTGCTGGGAGAGAAGATTCTGTGCTTTTTCCTGTTTTGACACAGTCACAGTCAGACTGTGCCAAACAGCAAAAACACTGGTTTTGGTCATCAAACCCTACTGATATCTCATTCGTTTACACGGACTGTACTTAGTTCTGTGCCTGCCTTTAATTTTATTGTGGTTCTAACGATATGCTGTCCTAAAAGTGTCAGTCTAAAGACGGTAACGTGGGAAAGCAATTTTGTTTTCCTCATTGTATGTCTAGAAATAAATTTGTGAACTTTATTAAGCAGGCAGTGGAAGATTGGAACAGAATTAGTCAAAGCTGAACTGTGAAAATGTTTAAAATGTTATCCTTAATTAAACTGTTTAATCTGCTCTGTTCACCATTCCTTAATGACGGGCATAATTAATTGAAAACTGTATAATTGTTCATTAATGAGAAGTGGAAATGCCCATTCATCTATCAATCCATTATGTGGGACAGGGTGACTGGAACAAAGGAAACAAGAATTTTGAAACACTTTTACAAACAGTTGAAAGCCATGCAACAATCCAGGCACGAGATTGGGTATTTGTGTTTCCATGGTGATTAATTACCCATCAATTTAGGATACTACAAATCTGAGCTGGTTCTGCTTCAACTCATCTTTGGTTTGGATGTGATCAGCTTTGGAATGGAATGGGGGTTAGCCAGGAAGTGATAATAGTGAATATTTTATAAACTGGGGGCTACTCTCACTTAGGATTGATTAGTGGGTTCTTTTGTTTACTGTCCTTACTTGTAGTTGACTCTGTGGTGTGTCACAGGTGCTTCTTGTCTGACCTGAGTGTGGTCTGAGTCATGCCTCCACCACAGGAGCTGCAGCAGTGACCACTTTTGCATGGCCACGTAATTCTCATGTCGGCTATTGACAAACAGAATTGTAATGTCATGCGTGATTTTTTTTTCTTTCTTAATATTGAGTGCATGTTTCAGATTTGAAAATATGTGCGAAATGCCTTGACACCGATGCTACAGAATTAAGTACTTTAAACGTTTTTATTAATCGTGACGTAAATCCACATGCGACGGTTGGGGGGAATGAAAAACACAAGAAGAAAATTATAAAAACTGAACGCAGGTGGGTGCGTAGCGTCAGGGCAGGCATCGGGGTCAAGCTGGATTTATTATGCTAAAAAAGTAACGCCTTTAAAGTCAGGCATCAACACAAACAACCAGAATCACCTGACCGTCCCTCCAGGGCTGGCCACGCCCCCTCCCGCTATATTCCGCCTGTTATGGATAGAGGGCGCCATATGCCGACATGTTTCGGTCCCGATGCTCAGTTTCTCCTAACATATGACGCGCAACGCAGTGTGAGCATTTCGAGCCAACGGCTCCCCCTGCTGGACAGCCGAGGGATGGCACACATCAATGTCATTGATGGATTGTTATTAACGCGACGCGCCGACGCGTTTCATTAAATCCTGTTAAAACGTGCCGTCAGATGTAATTACGAGATGGAGACTGTGCGGGGTGTAAGAGATGTAATTAAGTGCCTGACCCGACCCAGCCATCCTCCTCTCTGATTTTTGGGTTCGGAGATTCGATTCGGACCGACAGTCGCATTTCCTCTTTTACGTGACATTTTAGTGAAGGCTGCGTTTGAAAGTTCTAATCTATCGATCTATCTATCTATCTATCTGTCTGTCAATCAATCAATCAATCAATCAATAATTTAAATATTATTTATTATTATTATTTATTTTATTTATTACGGAAATTCTTATTTCCTCGGTATAAGAGCAAAGGCAGTGTATTTAAGCGAGAATACAATATTTAAGTCATGACAGTGGAATATAGTTGGAAATAAACATGACTGCAGTCCCCGCATGGACTCACAGTCCAAGCATGATTATTAAGTCACTGCGGAAAATAAATATATTAAAACAACGCCGATCCCTAAAAATGTGAATGTAATTGAACTGAACTGGGCATGGCTGAAAACCCTAACTATCAAATCGCTGTTTTAATGGCTTGGTGTCAAAAACGTGTCATTGCTTTTGCTGTCTGGATGTGACTCAACCAGACGACACACATTTTAGTCCGTCGGACACAGTGCTCATGTGCTGTAAATCCATATTGCTGTAATGCTGATGTTCTAGCAGTATACGAGATCGCCAATGTGTGAAACCTCAGCAGTGGATCCTGGTTTACACAGTGACACTTGGGCAAAGGAACACCACTCAAAGTAATTTGCAATATCAGCTTTTTATCCATTTTCACATACATATATGTCTTTGGCTCTATTTCAGACTGACCCGTTATACAGATTTGTTAATTAGCAGTATATATCACACACGTGTACTGTACTGTTCCTGTTTAGTTCTCACCACTAGCAACTTAGCAGAATTACACCGAGATATTCAGATGTTTAGCATATAAAACAATTCGGACATTAAAAATTTCGTTAAGAAGGCCGGCGCTATGAATCCGTTAAACAGCAGCAGACCACAAAGTTAAAAAAAAAACAGTCACACTAAAATACATAGATGGTCCCCACTGCATATAAGTTAAAATACACACCAACTCTGGGTTACTCATATTTAAACTGTAATGAAATGGTACATGATTAAAAAATCTGGTGGCAAATACATTAAGCTGCATTTTGTGTGGAAAATAGGAAAGTGAAATGTGCTGTCAGTGAAAACATGAATCCATCATGTTTTAGCTGCAATACGATCAGTAATGTAGGCAGTGAACCAAATCATTACCAGAATGTTCCCTTATGTCCAGAAATCAACGTGACATGCGAACCAGGAGTCTTCAAAGAATGTTCCAGTAAGTCTGCATATCACGTTCATGGCACACGTCACTTTAGTTGGTGTTTTATTAAAGTGTCAGTTAAGAAAGACAGTGGTGCCTCAGACTGGAAGTACAAGGTGTTGGTTTAACAGAGTTAGTTTACCATTTTTGACGTTTGGATGAGGTCTGGTTCACTGTGACTCAAAAAATTAACAACTGGAATATCTGCTTAAATTCTAAATGCAGGTGTGGCCTCCATTCCCATCTATGCTTAGGAGTTTTTGTGTTTTTTTGAGGGTGATGCAACAGGTGTCAATTCAGTCAGGTTTCCAAAATGGTAAGGTGGTTGGTAGCCACCAGAGGGCGTCATAGTACCAGACTTCAATGCAGGATGGCCAGGAGCAGGCGTTTGAAGTCACCGCTACACTCTGAGGCCAGGGCATCCTTTAAGGGCACGTCATATTTCTCCAGATACATGTCCTTGATGGTCTCCAGGTCAATCTAACATTGGTCAGAGCATTAATATTATAATCATAACAGAAGAATAATGATAAAAAGCACGATTTACCAAGCTGATCATCTAAATAAATGAGATTTCACTAGAATGGGAGCACTTCAGTTACTCCAATCTCTGTACTGTATGCAACTTAAGTTCACTATTTCATAAGATTTTTTTTCTTTTTTGCTGTGTTTGCTATCCACTAAGGAGAGATCCACATTCTGAAACCCAGTGGTGTGGTACCTCAGAGCGACCAATGATGATACGGATAAGGGTGTCCTCATCTGTGCCCGCCCCCTTCATGGCAGCGTTCAGACGTCGGGCAAAATACAGCTGCGGGTTCTTAGCACACCTCACTGTAGAGAGATCCCAGAGGTGAGAGCAGTTAGTGAGGGCCTCATCCCTGTCTAAGAGCAGTCAGTGAGGGCCCCATCCCTGTGTAAGAGTGATCAGTGAGGGCCCCATCCCTGTGTAAGAGCGGTCAGTGAGGGCCCCATCCCTGTGTAAGAGCGGTCAGTGAGGGCCCCATCCCTGTGTAAGAGCGGTCAGTGAGGGCCC
>JAACJT020023055.1:0-26632 GCA_009936485.2 Gymnarchus niloticus | reverse complement strand
TCTCCCCGGCTCTCCTTCCTTCTGCCCCGGCTCCCTCTCCTCACCCTTCTCCCCGACTCTCCTTCGTTCTGCCCCAACTCCCTCTCCTCACCCTTCTCCCCGACGCTCCTTCGTTCTGCCCCAACTCCCTCTCCTCACCCTTCTCCCCAGTTCTATTTCCTTCTGCCCCGGCTCTCGTTCCTCACCACTTCACCCCAGCTTTCTTTTGCAGTTCCTTCCATCAGCATCTTACTTTCCTCCAAAACTGTTTTTCATCTCACATACTTTGCTTTGACCTCAAGCTGCAGAGGCAGCCCTAAGAGGTAGGAACCCATGGGCTGGTGTGAGAAGGAGGTTTCAGCTAAGTTCCCACAAAATTTAAAGACACTGAGTCTAGGGTCAGAAACACCGGATGGTAGGAGCATGAGCTGAGAGCCCAAAGGGAGCCCTTTCCCCCACTTTCAACTCAGCTGCATTTACAGAGAGTCCATATGCTGCAAAGATAAATCAGCCCTTCACTGAGAACTTCATCATTATCAGATTTACTCTTAAAGTTTCATGTAAAATACCTTGTTAAACTCCAAACTGCTGCTTAGATACCCTGGTTAAATCAAAGACCCAGACTGCTTTGTACAGCTTACTGAAGTTTTGTGTCTGAAAATATAAATAAGCTGAGAATATAAGTACTGCAATACGGGAGGTCAGACAAAGGGCAGGGAATTATGTTTAATGAGAAGGGACCTTGACGTGAATGTCGGCCACTAGGGTGCAGCAGCCAGCTGCAGAGCACCCATTCACCCCTCTAAATGTGACGTCAGATGTGCTCCAAGCCAACCACAGATGATGCTGATGGTTTCCCCACACTGAACAATTCATTTCTAATCTTAAACTTCTCTCCTTGCACTATAATACTGCCTGGATGTTCCGACAGAGCTCGGTTCTGGTCTTTGACCACCGTCAGACAATACTGCGCAGAAGTGGGATCGCCGGTGCCTGTTCACGCAGCATCACATGAGCTGAGGTCACAATCTGCAGGCTCCTCGGGGAACCAAAGGTCGCATGGGGAAAGAGGCTAAATGCTAACTAGCATGTCCAGTTTGACGGCCGGTTTGCCTGCTGCTCTCCTACATCACAATGGTGGTGACGGGAGTTTGCCGAGAACCACCCTGATTCTCATGTCTCTACTCCTAAAGAACTACCCCCCCATAGCCTCTTCCTCTGTCCTATCAGACGACCTCCACAATTAAGGTTGTGTGGTATGTCCTCCCATTTGCCCCTTTTTATAAGGGAACTGCTGTGACAAGGTTTATAAGCCAACACATGCTGAGGTCATCACTGGAAAACACCATTAGACACACCCCATTCACTAGACTGTCATCGGCCCCTTTGTGAACACCACCATTTTCAGACAGGGTCAGGCAGGGTCACTCAGGGTGGTCTTTGCTTATGCAACTTCTATCGAATTCTGTCCCACCCCCCAAATTTCCTGTGTTTCTTCTGTGTCATTCACTTGAGAAAACTTCGGGGGTTTTCCACAATGCTGCTGTAGCAAATGTCTCATTCTGAAGAAGAGGAGGCCACCTGAAGCCATGAGAGGTTTCATATGTCAAGTCAAAGTGCGGTCACATGATGCCAGGGCTGGTGTGAGGAACCATGAATAGAAAGGGGAGGAGTAAGGAAAAGAAGCTGATTGGGAGAGGCATTAGGAAAAGAAAGTTGACTGGGGAAGGGATTATGGAAAAGAGGCTGATTGGTGGAGTTATTGAGAAAGAGCTGATGAGGGGGCGGATTATAGAGGCGGAGCTGATGGGTGGCGGATTGTGGAGAGTGCAGATAAATGCTGGAAGCAAGGGCTGGTGTCTTACCTGGTGTCTGCGAGACAAACGGAGCCAGCAGCTTCGCCCTCTTCTTCTCAAAGCCCTTCTGTGTGATGTCACCTTGTGGAGAGTGAGAAAGAGAGAGATCACACCCAGGGCTCAGTTGAGACTCATCTCCTGTCGGCAGACCTGACTGGCTCGCTGTCCACCACTGACTTGCTCCATTGTTCTGTGGTTCACGTGGCACCACTAGATCCCCTTTGTGTTGTTCCATAATTGCACTTTGACTTCAGATCAGATTAGATTCTCCCTTAGGAGGTGCTTGCATGTTGACTGTGCATTTAACCCCTGTTGGCTGACTTAATCACATAGTTATAGCATTTCCAAGTAAAATGTGAGGCTTTAAGCAGGGTTTGCACATTTCTTTTTTTAAAGTCTTGCACTTGTTTCTGGTCAATCATTTGAAACTTAACCTACCAGGACTTGTACATAAGTCGGCTCTGTATTATCTGTTGTTACAAATCATCTGCCCTACTTCTGGTGGCACTTTGGACAAAATCCGCTCTCAAATAAATGAATGGATATGCAAGGGGAAGAGAGCAGCTCCCCACAGTGCTGCAGAACTGTCCTGCTGCTCTCTGCCGGCGGACTATCTCTGGAGACACCTCTACCCGATGGCCTTTCTGTACACTCGTCAGTCGTCTTGGGCTCCTGACTCACATCAAGCTTCCGCTTCTCTGAAGCCCTGCCTGCTCCTCTTGCCTCAGCACAAGCACAGATATAGCCCATCACCTGCATCAGTGCCTCACAGACCCAAGGAATAAAACTGAATGAAACTGCCCCAAGCCTTTGGAAAAACAACAACTCCGTCATGTTACCACCATGTACTGCCTTTTGAAGGAACCTACTTCCAGAAGGAGGGAACATTCTCCCAAAGCCCCAGCAGCAATGGGCATGGGGCTCATTGATGGGACCAAATTCTTTACTCACTTCGCTCGGGCGGCAAGAACAACAACCGTGAACTGGCAATAAAAGTGAGGGTGACGTTTATAAAGCTGGAAGGACACACTGGTTAAACAGACAGAAATCTAGGAAGGCAGAGAGAACACGATGGTCTCACGGCAGTGCAGCCCAAGGAGAAGGTGGGGATGGGCGGACTGACAGATGGGAGAGAACAGGGAGACATACGGAGCGGAGGTAGGAGCAGGGTGGAGGACCACACTGGGTCGCTGATACTCCACAAGGGATGCTCCTTCTCTTACTGTCTCCCCTCTCTCCCTCTCTCTTCCTTCTTCCCCCTATTGTACTGCCTCTGTTTCTCTACCTTCTATCCCCCATTCTCCACCTACACCCCTCCCTCTACCACACAGAGCCGGATGTACTGGAGTAGCAGCCCTACTCTCGCCTCACGGTGTCAGAATCCAGCGCTGAACTGGACCAGCCTCTGCCATCGGCACCCGAGAGCCAAACAGGCAGCTCGGCGGCAGCAGGAGCACCACCGCTAGGAGCCAGTGACTACAGACAGGAAGTCGTCTCCATGTGGAAACACCGCCTAGAGCTGGGCTCGGCCACACCCACGCCTCGCTCACCTGAACCGTTCACGGACAGCTAGCATTTCACACGTGCATTCAAAACACAGATGATGTCTGTAGGTCACCAAGTTCATCTGTCAGTGTGTGCATTGTTCCTCCCTGATATTCTGTTAAAAATAGCCTGCATCTCATTTGTAGGTAATCTCAGTATTAGCATTTTTTTTCTGGTTGTCTTTATAGTGCTTCCGCATGAAGCATCTTTGTTAAAAACATGCCAATGCTGCATTCATGGGACTTTAAGTGGTGCACATGCAAAGATTTGTTTTACATAGCTTAAAAATGACAGGTAAGGGAGATAAGGAAGACAACCTCCTAATCAAGGCCTAGCTGTCGTCGTTTTGTACCCATTTCTACCCTTTAAATTCATTTGTCTTTCTGCCACCAATCAACGTTGTCAAGTCAATCGTTTCGGCTCTGGATTTTAGGTCAGGACTTTAAACCGTCTCCCTGGTTACACCCATTGCTCATAGCGGTGGGTCCGAAGGTTAATTCTGATACCTGATATGACCAACTAGCAAAGGCCAAAGCAAAAGCCTTCATGTGATATTGGTTATCAGCGCTGCGGGAGATTTAACAAGCAGAACATGCAAAACAAAAAAGGCCAGCGATGTTTACACATGGAGCCATGAGCCAGTGGTCTGCAGGAGACGCCATCCTTGGCGGTATAAAGGCACAGTCTGTGATTTCAAGCAATCTCTTTCCCCAAGGTGAGGGAAAAGAGCAGGAAGCGACGGTGATCAGGACTGCCCACCTCACTCAAGCTCATGAGTGCATCAAGACACCAGGACGTGTGTTAAGGTGCAGTGCAGTGAGTGCATGAGAGGGAAAGAGGTAGGTGGGGCAAGCGGCCAGGAAAAAAACAGCACCCCCAGGCACCCAGAAGAGTACTGGGGAAGACAACCAGTCACCTCTCAGCCAACCACGGCTGTCCTGACTAGCGTTTTGAGATGTTAATAAGTGACCATCTCTCAGGGCATTCCAGTCAGAACCTCTGGGGCAATGAAGAGGAAACAGGACCGTTTTAGAAAGGCTGAATGCGAATCCATACCAGAAACGAGGGGGATGAAAATGAAAACATAAAAAAACGTAGGCAGCAGGAAACCCTGACAGATCAAAAGCCAGTCTGCTGCTTGGCTTTGCTCCATCCAGTGACCCATTTTCCAGACCCTCTGTAGACCAACTAACATCCCCACACATGAAGTTCTCTTGTGCTAAGTTCTGGTAGCTGTGCCACCCTCCACTGAACCAAGCAAACACAAAGATCTTTAGTGCAATTTTATTCTGAACAAGTAAGATTATTAATGACCCCACACATGTTCTCTAAGATGACTTTCAGTTGTTGCCATCAGGAAGGCGATTTAGACTGCCTGCATGTAAAGCAAATGGAAGGAAGTTTGGGTTTATCCCAGAAGGTATCAGACTGGTTAACAGTAACAGTGCAAGAGATGCTCAGCTTACTGTGGAGGCATTTGTACATTGACTAACTTAATGCGACATGCCTTCTTTTTTTTTAGTTAGTCTGTTGTTGGTAGATTGCTTTTACATTGTTAGTGTGTTAATGTGTGTGTTGATGGAAATTCTGTGTATCTATTGCTTACCTTCTTGCCTTGAATTGCCCCTCTGGCGATAAATAAAGTATTTTGAATTGAATTGAAAGCACACAGCCTGCCTGAAGCACGCATCAAATCAAACTTTAAATATCATACAAAATACAACAAATTCAGAAAAATAATGATGGGGAAAAAGCCATTGGCCGCATGGAATGTCCAAGGGGATTTCTCAGGTGTCCTACAGGTGTACTCCTGGCTCTGGGTGCAGTGAGCTTCACAGCGGGGTTAAGACCAGCACACGTCAGCAACACGGACGTGGCTGTGCTCATACTTCTCACTTTGGTTTCCCTAAAGTCACATGCGGGCACAATCTCGTACAACGAAATCCGTGCACACACATGATGAGCTGGCCTTCGGTGAAAAGCGAGCTGAGCAACAATACCGGTGTCCAACGTGCAGCCACATATAACAGCCAGCATGAATTTCTGGTCCTGTGATACCCCTGCCAAACCCCTCAGCTTTATCCTCATTGCACTCAGTCGAGTGCTCCTTCTGCCTGTGATCTATGCTCTCTTTGGTCCTTAACCATCTCTTCATTTAGATGCCTTTGTCACAGAGACTTTAGGAAAACAAATTTCCACACCGCCAAGGGCAAAATGCCCCAAGTCACGACAGCAGCAGCGGAGAGAACTAAAAACGATACAACAGCAGAGCGGCGTTGCCGCCAGAACCGGACTCCCACACGTCAAACCACCTTTTTCCGACAGAGCCTGGCTGCACCAACACCCCCCCCACCCACTGCCAGGATTGGACTTCAATTTCAAGCTCCTCCCCCATCAGCAGCCGGTGCAGGCAGTAATTACTGTAGCAGGATTAGGCGGATCGTGTGGGGGGGCAGATCACATGACACATGCTCGCTGTTCAGGGCTCTCGATTCCTATAGTGAGGAAGGGCACCCTTTATCTGCCGCGATCTGGCATGCTGCGGGAAACATGGCATCAGGCCTGAATTCCCATCCTATTAAGGAGAAGCAGGAATCCAATGATGGGGAAGAAACAACAGCATACAAAAGCAGATGGCCTCATGTAAAAGAGTGCACAGAACCAGATCCCTACTGTAGCACTACATGAGAGTGAAAGCAAAGGCTCTGTGGAGATGCTGGGCCGGGCCTTGAAACTGGAGAAGTCAGAGCAGAGACATGTGGTTCGAGAACACAGCCACAGAGGATGTAGCAGAGTGTGTTTTACCTCAGGAGGGAGAGGAGGAGGACGAGACAGCGTAGGGCGCCAAGCTGGCCATGCTATCAGGCAGCACACAGGCTAAAAATAAGTCCATAAAGGCAGCAACAGCCAGTGAACACTAAAAACCAGCTTTCCACTGCCTTTACCCTGTCCATGGGTAACCAAGGCCTGCTCTGTTATAGTGGGGGATCCAACCCAGAGCAGAGAGGAGAAGGGAGGCCAGCAGCCAGGCTGCACCCTCAGGAGAGCTTGGATGGCAGACAATCAATAAAACATAAATTCCTATTTTTTTCATAAAAAAAAAAAAAAACAACCCACAAGCCACTTAAATCAGCTCAAAACTGCCAAAGATGCACTTAGATTATTGGTGCTTAAGCCACTGTGCTCTACACTGGGGAGCACGAAGGATGCGTCAGGAACTGTAGGCCGCACACATCACCTGCTAATTAACAAGCTGGTACCGCCTGGCCCATCCAGTGTGTGAAACAAGGCCTCTGACAAAGAGCTGCACCCCCTACCCCCCAGCATGTTCTGACGGTTCAGCCCATCCAGTGTGTGAAACGAGGCCCCTGACAGAGAGCTGCACCCCACAGCCTACTCTGAGGGCAGCACCGTGATGTGTGATGTAAACGGGAAATCTGCAGGCATGGGTCTCAGGCACCACCAGAGTCTCCCCAAAGCTGTGTCAAACTCTTACTCAGCTACTACGTAAATCCCTTCATCAAACAGTCTTTATGGAAACTTGGAATGGGCTGATTTATTTGAATGACTGAGTACTGCATTTGTACCTCTGACATTGATTCTTTGACTACATTACAGTCATCTTCCTTGGATGGGAATCATTCTCCGTTTTCCCAATACCGATACTGTTGGGCTTCCTCTGTATTGAGTCCCATGGAAACTTCACCGCAGAGGTCTTTGTAAAAGGGCATCACTGAAAATTACTTATTGACTGACATTTTGGGTTGGGTGTGCTTCTTTAGTATGACCCAGAGCACTGGCACCCTCTTGGCAGAGACAGAGCAACAATGCGGAGACAAGGTCATGTCCATTACCCACCGTGTAACCCGATGACTGCACTTAGGGTGAATGAAATTTGCTGACATTAAACCAGGTTTAAAAAACAAACAGAGAGCAGCCCAAACAGGTTGGAGTTGTTCTGGGTCAAACCCGGAGATGAAGCGGCTTTGACACAGCAATACTGAGAAGCGGCAACACACCTGCGCTAATGAGAGGCGTTGCTAACTCAGCAATCTGATTGGCTGAAGCCCGGGGCTACATGGTCTTTACCTCCGGGGGAAGCCATGTCAGAGAGCGGTAGGGACACACTAGCAACAAGATGGAAGCCACAGGAGACCACTGGGTGCAAGCAGCCAGCGGGGGAGGGGAAAAGAGAAGGAAGACCTAACGTGGATGCAAGAAAGGAAAGCAGTCATTCAAGTCGCGCGCACACACACACCCCCAGCAGTAACCCTCCAAGTGGTATCTGAGGTAAAGTACCCAAGACCAGGACAAAAATGCAGCAGCATATGGTCACATTAGAGGAGCCTGTTCTCATGGTGACAGAGCTTCTGCAGCTCTGGCGTCAGAACGGTGGGAGCGAAGCCAGAACGGGTCATTGCCAACCGCCTCGAGCTGCAGCCCAGCCACTGACACGCACAGGGACACGTGACACACCTGCTTCGGAACACACGTGAGCCGATCCTCTGAGAAACAGCCCCAATGTCTGCTTCCAAAGCTTCAGTATCTTCTCAAATAGATTGTGCCTGTATGGGTTCCACCTTTAACTGAAAGCCAGTTACCTCTTTAGGCTTCAGAGCAGCCTTCCTGCTTCAGCAGTCTCTCTGAGGCAAGCCCACCAGCAGAACCCAGGGCTCCATACAGACTTGGTTTTCCTTTCCATGCCAGGGCATAACTCCAATTCCACATGGAATCCTTAGTTAAACTCGAGAACCAGGAGCACGTTATGTAATCATGACATTTATAAACCTTCAAACACTGGGACAGTCAACATATTTCTTGAGCTTCAGCTTGGAAACATTTAAGAGCAACCCAGTGAGAGCAAAATTCTGGGTAGAGGAAGAGTGTGACCCAGGTAACTGTGCACTGCACGTAAACAAAATGGCCCCAGGTAAGCCTAGGGGAATGTGGGACATGAGAATCACCCAGCAGGGGCAGTTCTGGCGGGCCTTCCCACAAAAATGCAGCAGCCTAAGTGCCTGCCCTGGAACAATGAATGAGAAACATCCACTCCAAGCGAGGGAATCACCCAGTGGCTTCAGCGTGACGTTTCCTGGAAAACAAAGGGCTGCTTCTCCTCTTAAGGGGCAGCTCAGATGACCCTATTGCAGCGTTTGGGATGGATTCCCCCGTTTCCCCATCCCATGAGCTCTCCTCTCGGCCCCTGACACATGCTTCCTCCAGCTCTTCAGGGCCCGTGTGAGGATGATGTCACACTCAACGGATAGAACTCTCCCACAGCTTCCTGTGGCACTGTGAGAACAGGGCCTCTTTGTCCAGGGACGTTCGGGGGCCAGACAAACTGGACAGTCATGTCCACCCCAACATTCACCACTGGGAATATCACAGGGTCCGGTCTCAATAGATAGCCCTTAAATTCAAATCCTACGCAACCATTCAACTTCAGTGAGATCACCTTTGGTCAGGAACACAATGCTGCCAATGATGGCCCTCTTGGCGTTGCTGCAGCACACCACCCCAACAGACGGTCAGCACGTCGACACCTGACACCATAGCCTATCACCAAGATGGATGGATCCTCCTAACTGTATGGTAATTTACTGCGGTAAAAATACCTCCGGCTTTAAAGTCATTCAATGACAGAGAGTGCATTCAGAGCAATGAGAGTAGCACTGAAACTCAGATCCATGACTGGCTTTAGTCTTCTCACACACACACATGCACCCGACACTTCCACACACCTACTTACTGCTGCCCCCCCCAAACCGACGTCTCCTCTCCAGACATTCATTACCAGGTGCCATCAAGGAGGGTGCTCTGCTTCAGCCGAGAGTCAGCCAGTAATGTCAACTTTCAGAAAGAGGCTCCTGCTGAGAGTCAGGGCATGCCATTCATGACACTAACTCGCAACTCTCAAAAAGAGGCCTGGCTGAGAGTTGAAGTGTGCTGTTCATGGCTCTGACTCCTACCTCTCAGAAAGAAGTTTGTGCTGAGAGTGAAGGCATGTCATTCAAGGCTCCGATTCCTACCACTCTGAATGAGGCTCAGGCTGAGAGTGATGATGTATCATTCATGACACTGACTCGCACCTCACAGAAAGAGGCCTGGCTGGGAATAGAAGTGTGTTGTTCATAGCTCTGACTCCCACCTCTCAGAAAGACGCTCAGGCTGAGAGTGATGATGTATCATTCATGACACTAACTCGCACCTCTCAGAAAGAGGCCTGGCTGAGAGTCAAAGTGTCCTCAGTCATCCCATACCCATGGCACATCTCCTTTTAAATGCAGTGTCACCCTCTATCATATTATTTTCACACCCTGCCATCCCTTCACTTTAAATGACACTTTCAGCTCTATTATAAACAGACCCCAGGACGTGCCTCTTGCCCATACTGTGCTGGTCAGCTCCAGGAGGAGAAGCAGAAGGACAGCGCTCTCCCTGTCCCCTGAGCTGCATAATGGAGGAGATGCTCAGAGAAAGGGTGGGCTCTCCCCATCATCCCGATGTCACAAGGGCAGCATGTAGGCGGGACCCGCAAGGCCCCTCACTCTCACACCACGCCAACCAGCTGGTCTTCATCGCATCCATCTTCCCCCAAAGGTAAAACCACGAGAGCGACTGCAGGCAAACTTCACACGGGAAGGGGACCAAGCTCACTATCATTACTAACTGTTCTTCAGTTTGGAAAATGAGCCACAATTCCCTGTTAACCAGGCATAAAACTCTTTTCAGAATCAGATCCCACACGGCAGGGCAGAGCAGGGCAGCACAGACTCACACTGCTCCACTGTTCTGGTTTAACGCCAGGTTGTCAGGTTTAAATAGCAGACTTGTCATGAGGGATGCTGTAGCACATGATCCAAACTGGCTGGGGCTCGCAATGAAGAGGATGAGAATGGAAATGGGGGAAACGACACTTCAAACTGTCCTCAACAAGAAACTGAAACTGCTTCCACTGAATCTTTCCAGCCATATTTAAACATGCCAAACAATAATGGAATGCTATTTGTAAAGCTGCTTTTTTCTGGAGTGGTTCAGTCTGTGTCTGTGAGGAAGAACAGCGACAGACATCAGTGTGGAGAGATCAGCGCTCAGCAGAGCCCAAAAACAGCGTAGTTTGGGAACACAGGGGGCAAAAACCAATTCATGATTAAGAACATCTCCAGCCTGAATCACAGGCATACATGAGATTGAGGAGCAGACCCTGAAAGACCCACCCTGGGTGGCAAGGCAGATGGTGATATGGAACCATTGAGGGTCTTCCACCGTATCGCAACAAAGAGTAAGGCGGCTTTTAAACCTCTACTGAGATAATGCAAGAGCATGGGAGTCATACAACATGAATAAGTTCATACACATGGTGAAATACACAGGAACATGAATAAGTGAAGCACACTGGAACATGCATCAATTTGGCTTTAGGGTAACCGGTTTCCAAGTGTACAGTTAATAACCCAGGCCCTAGGGCTGGACAAGAAATGGACACGAGCAGTGTGGAAGGCCTATTAGGGGGGACAACTGTCACTCCGACTGAGACTCAGCAGAGGAACTGGAAGACGCCAGACAGGATGACCACCTCAGGATGGCCACTTACTGGGAGGCCTGGTGGTGAGATCTGATCTGGCCAAGGAAAATTCCTGTGTGCATTGTACAGTTGGTGAATAAAAGGGATTCCAATTCTAGATTTCATGAAGCATCTCTGAAGCTCACTGGACCCTGTGGATTTCAGGAAGCGTCTCTGTTTAATTTTACTCCCCGCAATAACATCTATTCCCCACAGACTTAACTCAGCAGAAACGATTAATGAAGCAGAAAACAAACACTAAGTGAATCATGGGACATCAATTATGCCATAAGGTCATTCCAAACTTCAGAGCTAGATTCCATTATATCAACACAAAACAATCTCGCTTTGACAGTGTAAGACAACACAGAATGTCTCTTTATTGTAGACTACAAACACCACTGTCAGGACGCATGTATGACTGTCAGGACCTGGTCAGGCCTTTATGGGCCTGTCAGGCTCTCGTCTGAACCAGAATACGACTGTCAGGATCAAGTGAAGACTGATGTCTCACTGTGAGAACTGATCAGGACTGTACCTTGGCTACCAGGGGGTGGTTTTATGATGCAGAAAAGAACTTCTTACAACTCAACTAGGAACCAGACTGAATGGTATAATAGATGATCATTTTAATATATATGGTACCATATACAGTATACAACACACTATTAAAGTCTTGAAACTTCTGCAGATTAAAAATTTTGCCTAAAGGTAAAGGACATCATCTCATGCAAAACCCATAAACAAGCAGCTTTCCCGTTAGTGATGCATTGATCACAACCAGCAAGAGATACACAAAAATACACCATTTTCCTAGGAGCAGCTCTGACACGCAAGCCAGCAGACTGGTGCCTGGTTTCCATCTGAACGACCAGGAGTCTTTCAGATACACACACAGCATCTCAAACTGTACAAACTTCTAGAATTGGCAACGAAAGCAGAGGGTCACTTATCCCTTTGCCACAACATGGCTCCTATGCCATTCCAGGTCCTAAACCGGTCTGCATGCTTTTCCACCGCAAAGGAACTGGTTCCCATGCCACAAAATAGGTTCGAGAACCGGCACTCAAACCTAGCTGGTAATGAACCAGAAACCTGTGATCCAAGGTGCTGAGGAGAGGGAGAAACAGCACAAACACTTCCAGTTTAGCAAATACTCTTACTGTCACAGTCTATCAAACATTAAAGTTTGATCTGAATTTCTGAAGAACAGGGTAAAAACACTGAATTGTCTTTTGATTTGGATGGCTCCATACAGTTTTTCTTCTCCGGAAAATACTGTTTTAATCTTAAATATCAGCCAATCTTCTTTTTGTTTCCACTTAACTTTTAAGAAATTTGTATGCCATATGTAATACAGCCATCTAACAAATGTGCAAACTGTGAAACAAATAGGCTACCCCAATCCCTTAAAGAAATTATTAAGAAATGCCTGTTTGGCAACATGAAGTGAGGCTTGCCTGTGTATCATTTTAGATTATAACTTTTTTGCAGTAACCGGCTGAATTTTGCATTGGGACATTTGTATATGAGGACATACTTTCAGAGTTACGAAAACAAAGGACACGGTCGGCTATGTTTCTTTGCTGTTGCTGGAGCAGGTCAGTGACATAGTTACTACTATGCCACAAATGCCATGAATTGTGCCCTGAAGGCAATGGAAACATGGGCCAGTTCACAGTAGTTTAGGTTCTGGGACTGGCCAAGCACCGGCACCATTTTGGTGGAAAAGAGGCATCAGCGGATTTATAATTATGCAGATATGAAGTAAACAGACTAAAATCCAGGCCTCAAAGGGGTCAGCTAAGCAAATAATTCATGGGACCTCATGTCGCCCTTTCACTTTCCAAAAAAAAAAAAAAAAAAAAAAAAAAAACCAACATCCTGATTTTTTAAAAGCACATCCCCCCTCTGCGAAACAAATTATTGCTCCTTCATAGTGCAACACATCAAAGAACTGAGCAGCAAATGAACAACATTCAGGAGGCTTTGATTTTCTGTGAACGTGTTAACATTCTCGGGGGGGGGGGGGGGCTGCTGTCCAGCCAATAACATTTGCACATTTGACACAATAATGGCAGCAGAGTGTCTCTGTGACGTATGGGTTAGCCAATCACAATCATCGCAAGCAATGTCCGTAAAATTCAGTTACTGTCACTTACTCATAGGATCAGCAGTACTTCACCCAAAAGGTGGGTCTGTAACCGCAGCACTTCGAGCGGATGGCAAAGGCCCACCGACTGAACCCCACCCCCCCTTCTTTTGAGCCACACCGACCGTTTTGGTTTCTTTGGGTATCGTGAAAAAGACGCTCAGCTGGAATCAAAAAACCCACATGGGAATGACTTAAACATTAGCGTTGGTGCAGGAATCCAGGTGGCGTCACCCTTTTCTGTCTCTTCACAGCTCACTGGACTCGAGACAGAGATTTCATACATGATTTGAAGAATACCAAGATGGGTCTCGTTCTGTATCAGATTAGGGAACAATCTGGATATGGCGCTCAGAACACCAAGCGCTCAATTACCTTCTCTTATGCATCAGTAACTAAATTACAAAAACACCCTTAAGGTCCAAAGAGCTCCTGTTTTTGGCACGTTGACAATCCTCTTCTGATGGCGTGTTACTGGGTATTTACCTGTAGAGAGTCTACCATTCTCCCCACTCAGAGGGGTCCGGGGCACTGACAACAGCGGGGAGAAGGAAAAATTAAGACTGGCAAGACAACTGTGAGTACAACCAGCTAGCATCACTGCTGCTCATAGGAAGTTCTGTTTAATGGAGACAAAGCATCCTTCATTTAACTTCCCACTTTGGCTAAGAACGGGAGCGTGAATCACACCGCCCTCCAGGGGGCAACGTGGCAACATCTGAATTACAGCACAGATGAGAGCCTGAACAGTGGCAGCTTGAAAAACACCCTAAACGTACAAAAACCCAGCAATAGGTGAAGTAGGGGGGCCAGTCTCTCCCAGGAAGGGAGCAGCCCCCAATAGCAAAATGGGACGAGGGGTCATCTGGACAACGCGTGTGCACGTGAGTCTATATTAAGATGAACAGTACTGAAGGCATATAAACAGGGTCCAGTGAAAAGAGGCTTCAAAGACACACGCTCCCACGTGAGGCTGAACACTAGATCAGGAAGGACTCTGCTGTCCTTTCCAAAGGCTAATGTAACATTCACCAGTGGGAGGGGGGCAATGGCCAAAAATGCCTAAAGAGTGTGAGTCTATGGCCTCCCGCTGAGTAAAGGAGCCCCCCCCACAAAGCTCCCGACTGGGGTCTGTGGCAGACCTTCAGCCTGCCTCAGAGAGTGTCACACCGCGGTGTGAAAACTAACCATCAGGAAACACCTGCGGGGGAAGCAGCTAAATGGCAAGCTGACTGGCTGGAGGTCAGAAGAACTGCACTGATTCCACAGCCAGAACCCAAGACGGGGGATGCATCCTGAAAGTTAGAGAGTGAAAAAGGCAGCTCAGAATCTACACGGAGCGTGACTGCTGGGTTCTCCATGGTCCTGTGGTGAATCTGTATGAGTGGCTCCTTCAGATCACCAACCAGCAGCATGTCCTCTGAGAGCTTTGAGCCGATGAAGGTGGGAAATGCGTGTTTAAGAGACATTGTAACCGCTATAGAGAAGGTAAGCATCTCACCACAGCAATTAAGGGCTACTGCGCCTCACGGAATCCACCAGGTACTTGGGCTTCAGTCGGCCTGTGAGAGGCAAGTGCTTGCAAGCCAGCCCTAGCGGCACTGAGTATGCACATGCAAGACAGCGCCTCAGACCCCCGGGGGTGCCCAGAGATAGAGGCGTTATGAATTCACACCCGTTGTTATGCAGCACACCGATCACGTTTCCATGGGAGACCATCCCCAGCAGGGAAACCAGCAAACATCTATATCCACAAGGCCTGAAGAACAATATTACACTGGTTAATTCATATTGCAAACGCTCATACTAACCTAATTGCTGTGTGTAGGAGACACACACAAAGCAAATGCTATCTAATTAGAAAGGGTTACATAACCCAAATTGCACAAAATGAAGAAGAATGTTCATCTAAAATGAGGCCTTAGTAATTTATAACCTGGGTTCTTCCTCCAGAAAGACAACCTGTAATACCTGACCCTCTAATATGAACGGTAGCTCTTAAGGTGCATTAAGCACAACGCTGTTCACCGATCAGCTGCTCATTGTTTGGTCACATGTCCATTTTGGAGACTGGCACCTCACACTGGGACAGGGCAACCAATAGTCAAGTAACAAACTTACTTTGCAGGAATGGGGAGGCTCCCCTGATGCCCTGTGACCCAGGTGAGGTGATTCCAGCACTGGCACCCAATGGAGACCCTCCCCAGGACCCAAACGCCCGAGGCCACACAGACATGGGCGAGATCCTTCCTCAGCATGCACCCCAGAAGATGGAGGGCTGCCTCCCTCTGCTGATGCCTCCCACATGCCATCAGACCGACCACGCCTCCACTTTCCCTGGCCTGGATTCCAAGTGCCTCCCCAGCCACCGTGCCTCTCATCAACCCAATGGCCCCCACTGCCTTCCTATGTCAGTGGAGGGCAATGCAAATTTTGGCTGCTGTACAAAACAGCTCATCTTCCCCCCATCCCAAAGCACAGCCCCCTCAGAACTGCTGAACAGGGCTCATTTTCCCCATCATTTCCATGTGAATCCTCTCCATGGGCAACAGTGACAAGATGGTAGGCGACACAAAAACAAAGAGCAAGGATGTCCCAGGTGGGATGGATCGTGTATCTTGGAGATTCCCACAGCCCCTGAATGAGGATCACAGAGTCGTATTACTAAGACCGACTGATCTTGCCCAACATAAATTAAACATGATCTCTCTCCAACAGTTGGTACTGTTGCCACAGCAACAGGGCACCAGTTTATAGTAACAACCAATAAAACAACACAATTTAAAGTCATGAATGAGGCCATGTTTGTAACACACTTCTGGCAAAAGTGCCATTGGAAGGTACAGCTTTACGATAATGTTGGATGTAAGAGGTGTACCATAACGTGTCTGCTCAAAGTTAAAAAAGCACCCATTAGGAAGGTAAAATGTATGGACTGAATTATCATGTTGTCATCCATTCATCATATAATGCCAGCTAAGGTCTTTTGACAGCTTAAAATTTCTCCCAAAAAAAAATGAATGATCTCCTATTAACTTCCACCATGTTTTGGTGCTCGAACAACTTGCATACATACATCGGTGACACATTTCAAAACGTTCTGTGTTACCAGACAAAGGTTTGAGAAAGTCCAGCTCATGGATAGGCTATACACTGCACCTGGACAATCTCCTCCTGCTGATCCAGGAGATTGAGCAGCGCTGGTGTAGGAAATGTGACCCAGACAATCTACTTCATCTACATGCTGGTCCAAAGAGCAGGCAAGCGAAAAACCAATACCACACCAGTACTTCCACAGTAACATGAATGAGGATCAATACGATGGAGACACTGCTGAAGGATTAACACCATGTGGGTGAAAGCTAGTGAAACCACCAGTTAAGCTGAATCCAACAGCTTAACTATCATCTGACCAGAGATGCAGTGAAATGGGGATCATAACGGCAGAACAGAAAATTAACACTCAAACCTTTACATGAGCCCCAGAGGTTCAGCGCATTCTGTGTTACTGCTTTCTCCAGCCAACTAAATTTGGCTGCCAGGTTCTTACATGCACTATAAATGAGGGCAGTGCTGCATCATGAGTTATGGTATGAATCTGACCCTAGCTCAGTCTGTCCGGGGTCTCTATGAATCTGTTCCCATCTCAATCTGTCCAGGGTCTATATTACAATGTCCCCGGCTCAGACTCAATGTCTCCCATGTCTATGTGCCTTCAGGCTAAGATGTGCTGCACAACAATGAGAAATATTAAGACTGAGTTTATAACAATGCATTTGTCACAACATGATTTGTTGTATGGAATGTCTGAAAGGTGCAAATGGATAAAGGAAAATCTTTGTAGAACGTCTTGTAAAAATGATCATTGTTTCAAGGACTTCCGGAGCAGCACTCCAAAGACCATTCAGTAGGATTATTCTCAGAACTTTCCATCTACGGACACTTTGAATTTTACTGAACAGGTTAAAGAAAACGGCCCAGAGAACAAGAAACATTAAATGCAGAACCTTCCAAGGCTGAATGAAGACAGATGGGCTGAGTCACCTCAACAGGGAACGTGGCGTTCCAGAGAAGTGGGTTGGACTCGGCCATCCAAAGAGAAGGGCACCATGGGCTTTGTACTGCTGTGCACCCCACACACTACAACCCCCCACCACCACCACCTTGAGTCCACAAGCCCTAACAGCATGTCACTGACTTCTTGTGCTTTGCTGTCACATTGTTGTGAAATTCACTCAATTGCCCCTCACCCTTACAGCAGATGCCAACCAAATGACTTTCCCTGGGCTGAGACTACGATCTGCATGACGGAAGCAGGACCCTACGAGGACCCCCACAAGAGACACTTTAAGCTCAAACACAGAACACCTTCAGAGTCTAGTATCATATATGATCAAGCCACTGCAATCTGACCAGTCACATAAAAACTGGGCCGACAGCCAGAGTAAATTTAAAGCCCCAGCAACACAGACAGACTCCACTCTTCTGCATTGTATACAAGTCACTACTGCCAAGTCATACCCCGCATAAGAAAAAGGTCTAAACTCCAGATCTAAAACAACATTACATCTTCGGGAAGTAAACAATGAGAGCTTGTAAAAAACAATAAAATACTCCCACTTGATTCATGTCCTGCTAACAAACCACACACACACGTTAATCTACAGGCCGAATCGACGAATGTCACAGTATGTGAGATACGCAGGCACATACGATCCAATGTAAAGACAGACAACCAGAAAGTTTGCTGCAACCAAACGCAGGAGATGCGCAATACAGCGAAATTCAGAGAGAAACGTATGAATAATTCACGGCAAAGGAATAAGATGGCCAGGCAGTGTGTGTGTGTGTTTAAAGACGGTCAGGCAGCAGGAATTGCGGGTGTGAAGACGGCTCTACAAGACATCAACACACATCCACACATCTTTGAAAGCACGGATGAACACGTTACCATGCGCATAAATGACAGCACACCGCACGCCCATGAAGGCACACACGTATGAACCCAAGTGTAACAACACAGACGTGTACATTCCGGGGCCGGCGGTATGTTGTCGATGTGCGGACCGGGGCGTCTGCAGTCTTACCTTCGGACAGCTCCAAATCCAGTTCCGCCAGCAGGTCTCTCACTTCCTTCGGCAGAGCTGACACATCCACGCCTCGTTCTGCCATCATTCAAATCCCGTCAAAAAAAAAAAAAAAAAAAAAAAGACTAAACGGAACGAAAGTCGTCCTTGAAGCGGCAAAAAGCAGCTCACAACACAGGCTCACCGTCCGAATCCGCCATGGTGGGGAGGGCGATGAAGCCGGTCACATGACCGCGTCGCCAAGGGCCACGAGCAGCCGCGTGAGTATCCACGGAGCCTTGCTGCCGGGATGCCGAAACGCCATGGCGCCCTCTAGCGCCGAATAACAGTGCCCGCACATTGCCTCCACAGAAACATACCTAATGCATCTCATGAAGTAGTAATTGATGCCGATTCCCATAGCCAACATTGTTAATGTTCACCCCTTGCTCTGGGTTGAAAGACATCAAACCGCATTCCTGCCCTTGTCCCGAATCGGTTCAATTACTCAATCCTGTGTCAGACCGCTTCGTCGGGTGGTAGTTCCTTCCGACCGTGGGTTTGCATTTTTCAAATAAACAAGCTCTTTTTATAATTTGTCCGTAAACCTGCTGTAGGCCACCGACGTACACGTTCGATAAATTGTAAATACATACCGAAAACGTTATGGCGAAGCGAAAAAAAATGAATTGTGTGCTGTTTGTTTAATCTGAGGGTGTAATAAATCTTCTAACTGACTGCATGTCTTGATGTTAATAGTTACAGACATGCAGAGAAGAATTAGATGAGAGAAATAATACATTATTCTGAATCTCGTTACACTTGTAATGAAGGGGTGTCGAGCTCTGTAGTCAGTGCTATGAGCCAGGAGATCCTCAGGTTTTCCCACAATGCCACTGGTTTGCTGGCCTGAGTGATTCAACAGTCATTTGTGTAGCAGGAGATTTAGTGGCTCATCCATTGAAAGTGATGCCATGACATCTTGTCTCGCTGCTGACTCCTCCTCTGCCATTAAGGGCCTTTGCACTCACTTCACCTGTCTGCACACTGAGACTGCATGAGAGATCAAGATGCCAGACACACACACACACACACACACACACACACACACACACACACACACACCATGCAACAGTCACTCTTCAGGTCCGACAGGGATCCTGCAGAGAAGTGTCTAGGAAAAGTCTTTTTTTATACCACACACAGGTTTAGTGGTTTCAACCACACACTAAATGACATACCACCATCTACCAGCCTACGTGAAAAGATCTCTGTTGGCATTATTTTGGTGGCAGCTCAGCTGCAAAACCCACAAGCCTCACAGTGGGAAATACTGTTTAACTTCGGTGTGAATGAGTGTTTTCTGAGAACTGTTCAGCCACTGTGATGAAATTGTGCTAGAAGTCTTTAACAGCAATTCCAAGAAGAACTAATCTGAATAACCTTGTGAAAATGAGGCTTCATATCAATTATCCAATAGTGTGAATGCATCTCTGCTAATTTTGTATTAAGTGCAATGAATAGTCCTGTTATTCATCTTAGCTGCCTGCTGGATACACAGAAGTAAGGCCTGCTTTCAGGTAATCATGGTGCAGCGAGCACTATGAAAGGCACAGGAGGGACTGAAAAGAAAGTATGCACATCAGACATAGTTACACTGTAAACTGGGCTGACCCCTAGAGGGAGGGGCTTGCATGATCACAGGAGTAAGGAAGGCAGGGTTGGCTGTGAGGTGCCGTAGCCCTGTTAGAGGGGCAGGGTTGGGGGCTGAGATTGCCGATGACCAAATCTATTCATATGGGACAGTCAGCTCCAATAGCAGCAGAGAAAAACAAGGCTCAACACCACTGATTCCTCTTCCGCCACCTTCATCTCTGAGAAGCTATGTAGAATCTCAAGAGGGTCAGGATTTCAATGCTTTCTGCATGGGCTATCCTGACACCTCCTAAGCAGCAGCCACTGTGCGACTCATGAAGAAAATTCACTGGATTCAAGGGCGTTGTTTCCTCTTCACTTTCTTCCTCGTCCTCCAGAGCTTTTGGGAGCTGCTTCTCAGGGAAGCCAACTAGGTCATTCAATATCCCCTCTTCCTGACATTTCCCCAAAAAACAGCTGGGTGTGAAGTCTGGCAAGTCATGGGAACTCACATCAGAACACTTAAGTGAACACACCCTCTGAATATGCATGTACTGTATTTTGTCTGAAAACCATTCTCAGAACCATCCCCAACAAACCCTGTGCTTACTGTGGTCTTTGTGAGCACCACACTAATTATCAAAGAGAATTTTAAAGGGCCTGCACCTGCAATCATGCCTGAGTCAGTTCTGTCATGTCCATATTTCAGCACCATCTCATGAATTTGGACAGCCTGATGGTCCTCATTGCTGTACCTCAAACTTTCAAAAACAATTTCTTTAGTCTTGATGATCACAGCCACACAGTTGGCCAACATGCAAATATTTCTACTGTAGAGCTTAATACTTAGCTTAATACTCCTTAAGTCAGACTCTGTGATATTCCACAAAAACAAGGAATTTTACAAAAGAATTGACAGCAATGACAACAAAGTCAGACATCTTTTATGCTGTGGTCCACCTTAAGACTTCTGCTGCCCTCTAGTGTCAAGCCTTCAGCTGTCTCTTTTGCAGGATCTTCTAATTTTTGCTGACAACACCAATGTTTATTTCAGACTGGGTGTCCTGCTGCTCATTGAGCAAACCCGTTTTCTCGCTCCTCCTCATCCTCTCATATCTGGATTAAACATGAGTAATGAGTAAGCAATAAAAATGTAATAAAACAGTTTTGTGACACTGATTTTTCTGCTGTGGTTCACAATACTAATAAATAGTTGTTAAACAATTTCCTGGGTATTAATTTGTTTTATCAGAGTATTGAAGAACATACCATATGAGCCAAAGTATTTGAACAGAAAACAGAGCATTGCCTGTAGAGTTGAGGTTCATTTCTCAGAAATGTGATGGACACTGAAGGTAGACATGGAGCAAAGTCAGATCACTCCTTAGGAGTGAGGGAAGGGGGGAACCTTAAGACTGCATAACTCTGCTTCATTGGTGTCATAAATGGAAGCAACATCCTAAACTGTCAAAGTCCCCTAAAAGGTGCTTGCTCAGCATGTCAGGGTTAAAGTTCTTTGTTATGCCAAGTTGACTGGATTGACATAAACTAAGTAGCTAACCCCAAGTGCCTGGCATGTCCATGTCAATAACAACAGAGTGCAAACATAGTCATTATAAATCAGAGCCAATCTGCAAGACAATATATTAAAAAGGGAAATATCCATTCAGCTAAGGCTGCCAAGCCAAGACACACTCTGAAGAAGGGTATAAATAAAAATATATCTTCAGTACTCATTTTACAAATTTTATTTTAAAGCTACATTTTTATCAACATTGTAACTGGTATGTGTTATGTGAACATGTGCCTAAGCTTCACAGAGGTGTTGAACGCTCCAGTTAAGAGGTGCTTGCAGTGGCATACAAACTTTTAAAATGACAATCAGCTAAGTGCTGCCAGCAGCCTCATCTTTCTTCATGTGTTTTCGTCTTTTGGCATGAATGATAAATTACCCCACTTACATGCTATCGCTTTATTATGCTCACAGTTAACTTCATTTCAATCGACCGTAATATGGCTACATCATTGTCTCTTATGAATACTATGTGCTCTAAAGTGGAAAAATCAATGGTGTCAGTAATGGACGCTCTCTGCTAGATGTTAGTTCTGTTGTGAGATTCACTGAGAATAGCTCAGCAGCAGAGAACATGTCTTGATGACTGATTGTTTTTATTTTGTTCTTGGCCAAAACATACTATGTAAATAAATTTGGTTTGAGTTAAGAAATTGACCTTTTGACACCTTAAGCCTTGTTTACTGTATCATGTCCTCACAAGGCACTATAGGTAATATATAGCTGAATTATTATTAAATTATCATTTTCCTTTTGGAAATGGAATGGAATAGCTGTATGTAGTTCAAAGGCATCACACCACACTGACTTCTAAAAAGACTTTAGCTCCACAGTTAAAACACATACTGAATCATGTAGCATGCAGCTTTATAAGGAGCCTGCTGGATCAGCAACAATTGCTGAGGAGCTCTGGAGTAAGAGCTATACTGCAAATTACATAGCAGGTATGTCTACCAGAAGTAATTTTCAAATCTAAAACCACAACTAAGGACCAATTATATTAGAACAGAAATTGTTTTCTGAAAACAATGGATGGTCAGTAACAAGAAAGAGTCGATCAATGGCCGAATTAATAGAGGTGTTCCTGGAAGAGATGAGTTTTGAGGCATTTCTTGAAGGTCGATGGAAAGTTTACTGTCATGATGTAAATGGGCTGCTTGTTTCACCTTCAAGGAACCACACCTGAGAATCGTCTATAATGATACTTCTCAAGATGGGTGGGTGTAGGTCTTGTCTCGTGATTCACTGGAGGTAGATACCAGCCTTTAGATGATCCTGAAGACCAGCATCAGAGTCTTGAGCACCTATATGGAGCCAAAGTACAGAGACAAAGAGAGGCCTAACCTGAGAGAATTTAGGATGGTTGTTATCAAAAAATTACAGTGATTTAACAGTGAGATAGCAACTGTGTGGGCTAATAGATGAGTTGCACATTCTGACAAATAAGATTTGATCTTCATGACATTATATAGAGCAAATCTGCAGGAGCGGGAAATTGCTGAAATGTGATTAGCAAAGGATAGCTGATCATCAGTCGGTACCCTTAGGTAGAACTCAATGAGAACAACATTGTTTTTACTAAGTTGTATATTGATTTCATGGGAGAGTTTGCTGGGAAGATGACAAGCTCAACTTCAGGTTCAGCTGGAGGTGATGATCCATCATCCAATCAGTGATGTCAGCAAGGCATGCAGAAATCCAAGCAGAGACTATAGTATCCAATGGAGGGAAGGCCTAGTTGAGTTGTATATCATCAACATAGTAATGCTAAGAGAAGCTATGAGACTGGATGAATGGACCCAGAGAGGCAGTATACAAAGACAAGAAAAAGGGACCGAGAACTGAACCCTGAGGCACACCAGTTCTTCTGTGATGTGACATGGACACGTCTCCAGCCCTAGACACTAGGAATGATTTGCCTAATGGGTAATAGTCAAGCCATCTCAGAGTGGTTCCAGTGACGTGAGTTGGGATAGGGTAGACAGGAAAGTCCGGGTGATCACCATGTCAACGGCTGTAAAAAGGTGGGGGTGGATGAGAACCAAGACACAGCTCTTGCAGCTTGTATAACATTTAACACTGTCAGGTGTGCAGTCTCAGTAGAGTGTCCAACCCTGAAGCTAGACTGGTAAGATTCCAGGAGGTTATCCTGTCAGAGCATTCAGAGTAAGGACTGTAGACTCAGTTGATTTACAGAGAAAGTAGAGGAGAAAGACAGGTTTATAATTTCTAACTTGTAAAGGATCAAGTGCAAATTTCTTAAGTAGTGGAGTAATTTGAAACTAGTTAAATGTCTTGGGGCATGTACCAGCTGTGAGTGAATGCAGGGGTGAGTCTACTAAATAAACTCATCCATTTACTAACCACTTATCTTGTCCAGGGTCACAGGAATTATAAAATAAATTAACTATAAGATCCCTATTTATGTATACTATAGTGAATTTGATCAAATTCGCATACTTCTAATTTAAATACGTTGTCTTCTCTGCTAGAAGCCATCTTAATGACTGCATTTAATCAAGCAGGTAAGAATTTTCACCATTCATTTGAATCCAGCACATCAGATTCCCTCACAACCCGAATTAAAAATATTAAAACAATGCATTAGAGTTAAATCCCCCAGTTTTTTAACATGTGATCACCAATCCATGCACTTGCATTTTTCCAAAATACCAAACCAGTAAAGTAACAAAAATGTGTCTTTGTAATCGAGTGTGACTAAAATTTAAGGTTGTTGCCTAAGAATAAACAATGACATCATGATACAGCTCCCTGCCACTCTGACCAGGATAAGCCGTTAGATGGATGGATGGATGGATGGATGGATGGATGGATGGATGGATGGATGGATGGATGGATGGATTGATTATAATATATCTGCTAATTATGCTATCACTCCACAACTTTAAAATGGTGGAAACTATCTAGTAACTGGGCCTGGGAGTTGATCCCAAAATCAGTCAATTCTTTGATTCCAGGAATCAGGTACCGAGTCAATCCAAAATTTTTGTAGTGATTTGACATTGATGTAAGTTATGCTTATCCACACCAGCGAGTGTAAAGTATTCTGCCTTCACTGTCTAACAAAATGCTTCCCGGGTCCCACCACCCATCAATTTAACTTTGGAGAAGACAGAAAACAAAATAAAATGTAACATCTGCAACAAAACACTGGCTTATAATTAGTGATGTTGAAATAAGTCTTTCTGTAGCACTGAGGCTTTTCAGTGCATTGATTCGCTCCAAGGTTTATTACCACAAGCCTCATTCAACACAGTGTATACAAGTGACACCTACTGGTAAAACTAATTTAGAGCAGCCAGATTAATGTATGATGAGCTGCTGACATAACACAAATAGTACAAACCTGTGCTAATAGCAAATTTACCACTGCACTGACGAATATGGACTCTTGTGATATCACACTATAATATATTCATAAACTCCAATAGTTATTCTCAGGCTAATTTTACTGCTGTAATTATTCCCTTATGTTAAGATATCAATGCATCTATTTAGATAGATATAGATGTCATATGCATGGTGGCTCAGTGGTTAGCATTGTCATTTTACACCTCTAAGGTTGGGGGTTTGAATCCTGCCTCTACTCTGTGTGTGTGGACTTTGTATGTTCTCCCTGTCCATTGTAGGTTTCCTCCCTCAGTACAAATACATGTGGTTTAGGCTGATTGGTCCAGTGGCTCTGAGAAGTCAATGTGCTGCAAATTCAGACAAGACAACCGATTAACAGAAATGCACTGCAATTACACCAAATGATAACAGAAGAATTTCCAGAGGACACTTAAAAGTGATGAACACATCTGAACATGCTACTTTTTTGTGACACATGACATTATTGAAGTTGGCTAGCTATCCGTCAGTGGTAAATGAGACAAAATGTAAGTGTTTTTGTTTTTTTTTTCATCATTGTGATCACATGATTCATATATTTTTGAAGATATCGGCTGTTTACCTATGGAACAACATAGGGATTTCTAAAACTTGTCTGTGGTTTTTGTGACTGAACTGTGATGGACTGACACCCCATCCCCCACCTTGTGCCCCCGGCTGTCTGGGACAGGCCCCCGCAAGCCCCCCCCCCCCCCCCCCCCCCCCCCCCTCCCCCCGGCGGCTGTGGGCCGGCCCACCCCCACCCCCCCCCCCCCCCCCCCCCACACACACACAACCCTGAATAGGATTAAGGATTTAGGAAAATGGATGTATACATCTGTTCACATTTTGAACTGTTCATGATTTAAATAGAGAGGGAAGACATTTGTGTGGGGTTCAGTAGGGCAAAGTGCTTAAGTGACCAGGGACTGGGAGTGCTAGTGAAACTGGGCAGTGAGTGTGGAAAGAGAAAAGAGGAACTTTTATTCAAAAACAGATGTTTTTTCACTGTTTGGGCTGAGGTGATTCCTCTTCTGAGGCAGTACTTCCACAGTCTTGAAGAACACCATGTTACATAAATGGAACAGAGGATGGTAGAATTGGAGATACTCATGTTTTTACTCTACTGGATTCACAGTTTTTGGAATGTTTGTCTCAGTCAATAACTTTTAACTTTAACAGAAGCATCAGCAGTAACATTTGAGTTCTTTCTGCTGTGATCATTCATGCTGTCCAACAGGAGTTCCAGATCACCTAAAAAATTTTAAAAGACTTGATTATCCTTTATGTAATGTGTGTCCTTTGAATTTATCTGTAGCTTTACTTCAATTCACAAAACCAGTTGAAAAAGTACAGGTACAGGCTTTGGGCATGTTCTGCAGTTTCTATGGAGACTGGCAGCTGAACTGGTGGTATATCGGATGTTGTTGGAATTAACATCTGGATCTTTCGTTTATGCTGTTCTGTGCAGTTCTCTGTCCCGCAGAAGAATGCAATGAAAAAAGGCAATTCTGTCCCAGAGACGGAGAATCTTCAGGATGGGAGAGGTTTTGCCAGACCGCTGTGTATGTGGGCGTTTTATGGCATGTGCTGAACTACAGTAGATTTCAGTTAGAAGTCTTCAGTTTTGTATAGCAGATTTTAGTGGCTTAATTAGCATGTAAGTAAAGATACTTTAATACTGAGGTCCAGTTACATTATATGGCTGCAATGTATTCCTGTATCCTGTTTAGCACAAACTATATCCTGTGTTTCTGTTTGAATTCAATTCAATTCAGTTTTATTTATATAGCGCTTTTAACACGGAGCACGGTCACAAAGCGCTTTACATAGTCCAGGGCCCACAGTCCCCAGAGAGTAAGCCAAAGGCGA